>APFE030729368.1:0-12930 GCA_000404065.3 Pinus taeda
AAAGATAAAAAAACATTTAAAAAGAAACCAAAAATTCCAAATTCCAAATATTTGTATTTATAAAAAAAATCATAATTATTTGGTCGGGTAGCTCCCCACCGGCCCACAAAGCCACAGGGCCTAGCCCTAAGCGAGCGGGGAGTTCCCACAACTCCCAGCCCACCTAGGGCCAGGCCCAAGGCCACCCTGGGCAGGGGAAGTCGATTCCCAGAATCAAATTCCCCGACCTAGGTGTCACGCCTACGAGTTGGCGATGATTGACGAGCTGGGTGACATGACTTTCAGTTAAAGCAACGAGTCGAGCAGTCGGTTAAATGTGCCCGAGTCACGTGCGACGAAATGCGACAAATTCATGTGTCATGTGCCACAAAGTGCAACGAGAGGGCGAGTTGCAATGAGCTAGCATGAGGGTTGAAAAAACAAGAAAGTCGAAAAATGACTAAGTGTTGGATGAATTGTGACGAGTTTATATGAGAGGCATAAAACTGCACGGTTGGATGGAGTTGACCCATGAGTTAAGTGAGCCGCCGAATTGAGGAGATGGTGAACCGATGTGTTTGTGGTCGAATTGTATGATCAACCTGGGCAGGATGACCCCATCGTTATCCATGGAGGAACCATATTAATAGGTCGAGGACGCAAGGAGGGAGAACACACAAGAAACAACGCAAGTCATCCAAACAAGACCAAGTGAACTTGACAAGCGAGGAAGAGAAGCATTAGCACAGCAGCGGTGCAAGTGGATTGGTAGGCCAAAACACTAGGCAGAAAATAGAAGTCTAAATAGTAGAACGATAGGAGGACCAGGTTGGGCGAGCTATTTGGAAAAGTCGTGTGGACTGCCACAGAGCCAGCTGTGAAGGGCGCCCCTATCCAAAGTTTGAGTGGGTGAGTTATGCGATAGGAATAACAAACGGGTGAACAATCAGGTGACAATTAACAGTCGAGCGAGCACAACATTGGGCGTGTGCAGGTTGGCAAGCTGGAACCAAGTTGCGGGTGGGTTGCACGAAGGTGCGGGCACCCTGCCCATGAGTTGGGGCAATCTGACACGAAGCTATGAGCACAGTGAACAAGGGAGCTGGGCAAGACAAGCGGGTGGAATGAAGGTTGGGCGCGGTAGGTGAACACACGGTGGGTACGGTTGCCTGACCCGCGACACGAGCTGGCAAGGGCGAGGCTTCATGATAGAGTGGGATGTCCTAAACGATAGGCTAAGGCAAGCCTAAACGAGAGGCCGGGGCAAGGCTGAATGACCAACTGAGGTGAGGTTGAATAACAGCTGAGTTGGAAAGCAAAGTTTGGTTGTTTTTCTAAGGTAATTTTGGGTTTTCCTTGTAAAGGTTGATATTGTATAAAAACTCGTAAAAAATGGATTATTATACGTTGTTGGGCAATCCCTAACCAAGGAGTTTCCCCTCCCTTTGAAAAGATATTGTACTGTTGTGATTTTGTATGAATGATGATAAAGATGAATGTTTCCGATGTGTAAAAGAATGATGAATGCTTAATGAAGTCAAAAAATATTCGAAGTATTGAATGTGAGGCATAGTCTGTACTTGAAAGTAATGGTGAAAAGAAATTGGTTAGCAGTGTTGTACCTGCCTATGTGCGACTGAAAGACCACTGCCATGATAGGGGTGTGATGAGTGGCATCAAAGTCTTACTAAATCCTTGAAGAAAAGTTGATCCCGCTACACTTCATAAGTGGTCTCACAGCTTGATTCATTTGAACCAGAATTATAGAAGTATATGGTCACTACTAGATCACAAAGAAAGTTGATGGCAAGTCAAGCGGAGGAACCTCAAGTTATGACATGGGAATCTAGTAGGGATGTTGAACCAGATGTTGTGGATCGAGTGGTGGATAAGATTGAGGAATTAGCTTCTAACTTAGCTTCGGTGAAGTCTGAATATGCTGAACATAGAGATATGGTAGCTAGGTTGCAGGCTGAGAACACAAATTTGAAGGAAGATTTTGAAGACCTCAAAATACGATACGAGAATACAAAATGGTTGTATACACAAACAGAGAAAGAAGTCGAAGTGATTGGAGTTGCAAGGGACCAAATATTGGCAAAAATCTTGAAGTTGCAGAAAGATCTTGGAGATGCTCGAAATGAGATAGTGGTTCTGAAGAAGGCAATTGGGCAAAGCTCTAGTGGAGGAGTTGCTCACGTGAAGGTCAAAGAACCCGATTCTTATGACAGGACAAGAAGTGTGAAAACTCTTGGTAACTTTCTATGGGATATGTAGCAATACTTGGATCATTTTGGTATGTCTGATGATGAGGCCAAAGTGAAGGTAGTTGCTCAATTCTTGACGAAGGATGCTAAGATGTGGTGGTGAAGAATGATGGACCAAATTGCTAGTGGCGATGCTACATAAATCACTTTGTGGGATGACATGAAGGAAGCATTGCAAGCTCATTTTGGTCCAAAAGACTAGACATGGGATGCAAGGATGAAGATAAAATACATAAAGCAAACATGGAGCCTACAAGCATAACAACGAGAGTTCTCAAGTGCAGTTTTGGTATTACCTGATATGGTAGAAAGGGACAAGGTGTTCAATTTCATTATAGGATTGAAACCTTGGGCATGCAATGAGGTGAAGAGACAAAATATTAAGACACTTGAAGAAGCTTTTGCAATAGTTGATCACTTGGTAGAACATTATGATGAAGGAAACAAAGAGGAAAAGAAGAAGACTGATAAACCAAAAGAGAAGTCTACAAAAGAAGAGCCTTTGAGATCGTATGATAAGACAAAGACAAAGACGAAGAAGCCCTTGAAGTGTTGGATATGTGAAGAACCACATATAGTGAATAATTGTCCTTCAAGACTGAAAGTGGCAACAATCACACAATTCAATGCAAAGAAGAAGAAAGAAGAATCTTTCATTGGAGTTATGCAAATTCTAGGAGCTGCAGTGGCTACAGAAATGATCTCGCGAAGAGATCCTGAAAGGAACCAGTTGGAATATGTGGAGACGAAAATTGGGATAGGAAATATTCTTATTATGGTGGATAGTGGTGCAACTCATAACTTCATGAGAGAAGCTATTGCGAGGAAGATTGGGTTGAAATTTATACCAGTTCAAGCACAATTGAAAGCGGTGAATTCTCCACCTACCTCTGTGATTAGTGTGGATGAGAAGGTCGATGTGACACTGGGTGAATGGACAGGGAAGGTCGATTTCACAGTGGTGCGGGTAGATGACTATGAAGTTGTACAAGGCATGAAATTTATGAAGCAATTTGAAGCTAAGATAGTTCCACATATGAAGTAGTTGTATATTTACGACACGCGTGAGGAAGTACCCATTGGTATACTAACCATAGGGGCTACGAAAACCGAATGTAAGTTGACAACAATGAACGTGGAAGAGGTAAAGAGATATGAGGAAGTCTATAAGAGGTTGTCTTCTACAGAGGCAAAAATTATGGAGCAGTCACAGGTGTTTAAAGAGTTGTCTAATAGTATCTTGGATCTATCAAGAAAATTAGAGGCAATGGAGAAAGATGAGGATGCTAGACTGGATGATTAGAAAGAGAGTGAGGAAGCATACTTGGAGAGATTAGAAGTGGACGATCCTGATAGATGGATTGAGTTGATATGCGAGGAAGAAGGAGAGATTTTAGGCTCCAGCTCCTCCCTGTTTTCTTAAATTGTCATGGAGATGAGGCTCATTGTTAGTTGCTCATGGTAGTGAGTCTATAACATTTTGAGCAGACATCTAGGGTGAGATGGAAACAATAGGAAACAATGTGCAGTGATGATTCATGATGATGTAGGGGCATGTGTTCTTATGGAGCCGATGTATGGTTGGATTAGCTACCTAACTAGTCACCGACATGAGGGGTACTAGCACATGATTTTCTTGCAGAATTTGGCATATCGATGGCATGAGGTAGGTCAAAGGTGGGCACATCTAGATACCCATACACATATTTGTGTGCACTTACAATCTTAGCAAAGGAGGTTGCCGGGATGATGTTGTCGAGGAAGACAACTTTTTAGAGTGGGGGAGTATGTCATGCCTACGAGTTGGCAATGTGTAGTGAGCTGGGTGACATGACTTTGAGTTAAAGGCAATGAGTCGTGGTGCGATGAGTCGAGTGGTCAGTTAAGCATGCCCAAATCACGAGTCATGTGTGATCAAGTGTGATGAGAGGGCGAGTTGCGACGAGCTACCATGAGGGTTGAAAAACTGAGAAAGTCGAAAAACAACTAAGTGTTGGACGAATTACGATGAGTTTATATGAGAGGAATAAAACTGCACGGTTGGATGGAGCCAACCCATGAGTTGGGTGAGACGACTTGAGGAGAGGATGAACCAACGTGTTGGAGGCCAGATTTGTATGGTTAGCCTAAGCAGGCTAACCTCATCGTTATCCATGGAGGAACCATATTAATAGGTGGAGGACACATGGAGGGAGAACACACAAGCAACAACCCAAGTCATCCAAGCAAGACCAAGCGAGGAAGAGGAGCATTGGCGCAACTGAGGTGCAGGTGGATCGGTGGTCTGAAGCACTAAGAAGAAAATAGAAGTCTAAATAGCAGAACAACAGGCCAACCAGGTTGGGAGAGCTGCTTAGGCGAGTTGGGTGGACTGCCAAGGGCGCGCCTGCCCAAAGTTTGAGTGAGTGAGTTAATTAGTCAGAACAACAAACAGGTGAATAGTCAGGCAGACAATTAATAGTCGGGCGAGTGGAGAATTGGGCGCGTGCAATTTGGAAAGCCATACCTGAGTTGCAGGTGGGCTGCATGAAGGTGTTGGTGCCCTGCCCACGAGCTGGGGCGGTGTGACACGGAGTTGCAGGCATGTTGAACTGGGGAGCTGGGCAAGATGAGAGGGTGGAATGGAAATTAGGCGCGACAGGTGAACATGCGGTGGGCACTGCTATGCGACCTACGACAAGAGATGGAAAGGGAGAGGTTGCACGATATAGTGGGCCACCGTGAACGACAGGCTGGGGCAAGGCTAAAGGATGAGGTGGGGTAAGGTTGAATGACAGTCGAGTTGGAAAGCAAAGTTTGACAGTTTTGCCAAGGTAATTTTGGGGTTGCCTTGTAAAGGTTGATGTTGTATAAAAAATTGTAAAAATTGGATTATTACATATTGATGGGCAAGCTCTAACTAGGGAGTTGCTCCTCCCTTTGAAGAAATATTGTACTATTTTTCTTTTATATGAATTATGATAAAGATGAATGCTTCCACTATGTAAAAGAATGATGAATGCTTAGTGAAGTTGAAAAATATTCTAAGTATTGAATCTTAGGTGTTATTCGTACTCCAAAGTATTCATGAAAAGTAATCATGTAGCAGCGCTGCACTTGCCTATGTGCAGTGGAAAGACCATCGCCAGGATAGGGGTGTGACACAAGGGATCGTGGGACCTCCCCTTGAGTAGGCCCTTCTTTTTTTTTTAATTTTTAATTTTTAATTTTGTTATTTTTAAATAATGTTTTCTTTCTTTTAATTTTTAAAAAAATGTTTTGTTTGTTTTTTTTGTTTGTTTTTCATTTTCTACTGTTGTTATGTTGTTTTTAATAGTTTTTATTTAGTGTTTTTCTAAAAAATTTTCTTAATTTTTTTATTAGTAATTTTAAAATTTTATCTATGTGTTCTCTATAAAATATTATCTTATTGTTGGTATATATGTAGTAAATTATATTTTATATATTATTTTAATTTTTAATATGGTTTTAATTTTTAAGATTTTTGTGATAAATTATAAAAAAATTGTTCTATGCCTTTTTTTTTTAGTTGTTGTATTTTTCAAGAATTTTTTTGTTTAGACGTAATTTTTAACTTTTTTATGTTTCATATATATCTATATATTATTTTAACTTTTTATTTGAATCTTATAATTGAATCACTTTTTTGGGAAAAAATTTTAGATGTCATCATTTTGGAATAAATATCATAAATTTCGGTTATTTAGAAAAAAAATAAAATTATTCTATGTTTTTCATAAAAATTTTTATTTAACATATTGTTTTCAGTGGAAAAAAATTGAAATACATATTTTCTTAATTACATTTAAATGCAAAATGTGTATTTTTTGTTGTGTTTAAATTTGTTATTTTTTAGTGATAATTATTTTATGTGTATTGAAGTATTAATTAATGATATATAAATATATAGAAAATCTTAATCTCAAAATATTAATGTTATTATTTTTTTTCAAAATTTGCAAACCAAATTAAAAATTTCATTATAAATAACATTGCAAAGAAAAACAAAAGCACATGTTTGAAAAACTCTTAAAATGTCGTAAAATAATCAACATTTAAAAAGAAAAATTTTCCACACTTAATACATTAGAAAATTTTAAGTGTCAAAAATAAGCCTCCTAAAAAAAGGGGTTGATGTTGCATCAAAACTTTTCAAAATCAACATGAAAATCACTAACATTAAAAAAATAAAAATTCACACTTGATAGATAAGAAAATTTAAAGCGCAAAAAATATATGCTAAAGAAAAATGTTATTCTGAATAACCACTTTTCAAAATCGGGTGTTTTTTTTGCTATCTTAAAAAAACAAATACTATGTAAGTTTCCTATTTGATTGGTAACTATATTTGTACTGGTATATCTTCTCTTTAATATGACCAGTGTTTTCTTCATCTAAACTAAATGTACACAAATTTGTAATGTTTTTAAATATTTGTTGTCCTAGATGCTACTACTAAATTTCATATACTCTCTAAAAAGGGGAGTATAATTTTAGATACACATTCATAGTATTTTGACTTCTTATTTACTTCATATTATTTCAAGTAAAATTAAGTTAGGTTAAAGTTTGAGAAATATTAATATAGATATTTTTAATTTGTTTTTTTTTAATAAGGCTTTACTACTACTATTATTATTGATTATTTTAAATAGCGAGATTTTTTTACTATATGTTTGTATTTTCTAGTATTTTGTTTTCTTATTATTTAAATTTTCACTTTTGAATTTCGGAAAACTTTAAAATGCATATAATATTAAAATGATTTAATAAATTTATATAAATCATTTTATCTTTAAATGTAGGTTTTTGTGATTCATGATTTATTTAAAGTTTTTTCTAGATAAATCGCATAAGTTTATTGAAGTCAATATGTCATCATTAAGACAAAGATGAATAGTCTAATCCATTAGGAAAAAAAACAACTAAGTCCAAAACTAGATGCTATAGGTTAAATAAACTTTTATTTTAAATGAATATGAGAAGAAACTAAAATTAGAAAAAAACAGAAAGAATTAAAATTAAAATCTTAAAATTGAACGTTAAAAACTAATAATAATTTAAGTGAAAGAAAAGAAGTTGATAAAAATTACGAAAATCAAAAAGAATTCTAACTAGAATAAATGTGAACATAAATATTATATCAATTGTTTTAATAAATATATAATATATATATATATATATATATATATATAATATATATATATAATATATATAATATAATATATATATATATATATAGAGTAAGATTAAGAGACAACCACCATGGGGATTTGAACCAATGACCTATCTCAAGGAATGCCTTAACAGTGCATTCATTCATCGTCAATCCAAATCTTGGGTGGCATATATATATATATAATATAATATATATATTATATATATAATAAATATATATTATATAATATATATTATATAATATTTATTTATTTTATTTAAAAATATATAAAATATTGATGAAAGCAAGTAGCTATAAAGAGAATATATTAAGAAACTAATAAAAAATAAATTAAATAAATCAATTTAGAATGAATATACATAATAAAAAGTTGAAGGAAAAATAGATAAAAGAGAAACAAAAAATCAAATAAAAGAGAAACACTGAACAAAAATTGATTCAAAACAAAAAAAATGGTTTTTTTAACATGAATTAAAATTGAACAATAGAAGAGGATTAAATAAATTAATAAATAGTCGATAAAAATATTAAGTATAAGAAAACATGAGAAGAAAATGAATCACCCAAGAGAGGAAGGAGATAAAAGCAGAAGACCAAACCTAGGCATAAAGGGATAGGATCTAGCAACTACTAATCTTCTAACTATCATTGTTATTTAGTGCATTAGGCCTTTTCTCAATTTCATTTGCTTCCCTTTATTTTAGGTGATGGTCATGGGAAATTGATGGAAAGATGATTAGGGTTACTCGCCCTTTGTCTATTCATTTTTCTTTGTTTCTTTTTCCACCACCAAGGTTTTTCTTTGTGGAGGAATAGGGGATGTTTCAAATTCAACTGTCAACCTTTTATCTTATACAGGTGTTCCTTCCATCTATTAGAAATATGTTGCCTCCTATAGATTCCTTTTGTTCAGATATTTTTTCCTCCGCGCAACTAAATGCAAAGAGAGTCGTAGCTATTATGTATGACTTTCAATTCTATTTCTACATGGTTTTTAACTGCTAGTTTTTTGTTCCACCATCTTCTCTACTGTTGTTCCTTATAGGCCAAGCAAGCATAAATGTTTCCCCGAATGAGAGGAGACCATTTTCATGTGTTCTACTAATAATCTATGTAGTTTCTTTTATGTTTTGGGGGAGTCTAAGGATTTTAAGTATAGCGTTTTCCCTTCCAAGTAACTCCATAGAGAATTTGTCCCTTTCATTACAAATCCTTGTAATTTTTAGTCCTTGCCCTCCGGGCTGGCAGGGACTATAGTAATCGATTTGGGTCGATAGCATTAGTTTGACCCGATAATCAATAAACTTATTTGAACTTAAAACAAAGTTTCTTTGGATGTCACATGAACCGATACAATATTTTATATTTTCCTTTCCTTTTAACCAATCAAAAGCATTTTCATCTTATTTGGCCTCAAAACAAGGTATGGAGGCTCAAAAGTTAGGAAACAATGGGCAGAAGTACAAGTAATTAGAGCAATTCGAACGCTCGATGAAGTAATGCTATGTTCACCTTAGCATTAATCTCCAAACATTTAATGTTAAGAAATGTATGGTGAACTTATGGCGTATGGCATATTTTGTTTGAAGGTTGGCAGTTGTTGGCAGCTGTTGTGCATGAAGTGGTGTACGTGTCTGCCAAGAGTTATTTTAGGTGCACCGCCTTGTTCAGACTCCACTGCCATATATTCCATAGATCCTTGTTCAGACTCCATTGGCGTATATTCCAGAGATTCAGCATCGTCTTCGGCCTCTTCAAGAGTTAGAGGAATGCAGCGAATTCATATGCTGGCAACAAACAGTAAGAACAGTAATGTGCTGGCAACGAACAGTAAGAACAGTCAGTAATGTTTACATTAGGATAGAGTAAGAACAGTAATGTTACAGTAAGAATAGTAATGTTTACATTAGGATGCAGTAAGAACAATAATGTTTACATTAGGATACAGTAAAAATCATTTTCTAACCTCTTTCCAATTTCCAATTAGTGAATTCAGCCCTAATGCATGGTGCTCATGTGCAGAGAGGAAATTCAAAGAATCATGTGCAGAGAGGAAATTCAAAGAATCAAAGCCAAGAATCCTGACATAAGGCACAAGGAGGCCTTCAGTGCCGCTGCAAAAAATGTGATCATTTTACATGTGTTATTACTGTTAGTATATACGTTGATGTATTTTTCATACCTGAAATTTACGCAGCACCTGAAAGTTGCTACTTCTACTAATTCGTGTGCACAAATTTAACATAAATACTATATACCAACATAGGAAAACCTCCTTAAATTTATCTCTTTTAAAAGATGTAGATGATATAATTTACCCATAAGTAGTCGTACCTGTAAGTCGGCGATCCATATGAGCCGTTACTGAGTGTATAACTGGAATAGTTAGCAGTGCCCCTCTGAGTAGCAATGGCGTGTTGAGCATTAATTTTAATAGCACAACTCTTTTTGTTTCCCCGGACTATCCTGCCCCATGCTTTTTGTTCTCCCCTGACAACAATACCCTGTTCCTGGAATCGCTGGAATCAAAACGAAAAGATTAAACACTGTCTACTCTGTCTCACAAATAGTTAGCTGCATGCGAATCTCTCTTGTTTTGTTTGGGTGCAGAATGAATCCATTCAACTCAAAGAAACGGTGATGTGTAAAAGCCAATCAACTTTGAATTCAAAAAATAAAAATAAAATTGAGAAAGAATACGCAGAGCATTTTATGTTTAACCTATTGGTCTAGTGAATTATCAGGATTAACGAATGAAACTTACCTTCTAGCGATCGCGCAAGCCCTCTAAGGTTGCGTAATCAAATTCTACGGGATCTCACGGCTCAATATTACATATTAACTCCAACAAAACTTTAAGGGAAGAAATCTGAGCAAATGGGGTATTTATCATGAGAATCCAGAGAACTAAGAAACCCTAAATAAGGAAATGGTTCAAGTAACAAACTCCCAAAACCCGCACCACAATTAATGGAATTATATGACGAAACCCCAAAGGAAGAGTAGTATCAATATTTAGTCAGGTTCTAAATACAGTAAACAAAGAACTCTGGAAACGATTAGAAAAATTCTTTTATTAAATAAACACGTTATTGTTCCAGAAAACAACCAGTCACAGAAGGGTTACTGTTAGAGTATAACCAAACATTGGCAATGCACAACCTTAATAATTTATATCCCTCTACAGATTATAAGAAATTCGGGAGTATCACTCTCAGAATCGAAGAGTTTCCCTCAAAACCCTAAATATTATTTAAAAACAACTTGAAACCTCAAGAGAAGTGCTCTTGCGACCGTAGGAATTGCAGGCATGGAAGCAATTTGTCTTGATATGCCGAAAACTGGTTCTTATGCTACTGGAGATGCTGCTGGTGGATATGAGCCAACTTCTTAATCTACTGATGCTTTTGGTGATGTACCGACTGCTGAACCAACTACTGTCCTTGCTCCCTATGCTATTGCTGCCATCCTTGTCCCCGGTGCTTGCTCCTCTCCCACTGGATATAGATATAGTTCTGCTACGGGTGTTGTTTGCTTAGATGCTTACTGGCTTGATCTCTGTGATAGGAAGATGTTTCTCCTGAAAACTTTTCAAAACAAATTTCACTCACAGACTGGAGCGGCTTTGTGAGAGAGCATGCCCGACTGCTACACAGCGATGCCTGGTTCGATTTGCAAATGAGAGAGATGAGGGGGGACCTTCACGTCGGGTTTGGAGGGCAGGTATTTGTCATGGTTGTCCTGCGCCACGTTTCGCTCATGCATGAAATGTCAAAAGTATATGTCATGCAATCTTATAATATTTCTACGCTCGATTGGCTAGTAATATATGTTTCAGGGTTTCTTATAATATTTCTACACTGGATTACATAGTAACATATATTATACCTTCTGTTAGATATTAATATTGTATCTAACAACGCCTAGTGTATGTTGCAATAATTACTGAACAATACAATAAAGTTCTACAGGCCGTCATTATGCCTATGCTCCCCGAGCTTTTCTTCCTAAACAAAGTCAAGTGCGTCTATCATAGCTGCTTTAATGCCAACTTAAATTTTAAATTTCAAGTATATTTTTTAATTATTTTAATGTAATTAACTATTTATTTGATAAATAATTTTGAAATACAATTCCATAACTAATTATAATTATTCCAAATAAAATCAAATCATCTCTTTCACACACCATTCAATCATTCATTCGATGATTATTTTCGTCTTTCATGATCTTTACGTTTAATATTTAAGTTTTTCTTTATACACTCAATAACTCATTTCCTTTTTTCTCCCGAAAAAAATATTGAAATTAGTCGATTAAATTTATGTAAATTGTAGTAGATATCAAGTAAAATAAACCCAAAAAAAACACTAGCACCAACCTCACTCTAATGCACTCCTCTAATACAATCTAAATATATGGCCAAGTTCCCCAAAAGTAACCGTAAGATAAAAAGTTGCTTAACTCTATGAAGCACACTGTAGACACTCCTAACAGTTGCCATGTTTCACCTTGCACAATGTTCAGTGAAAATTGACCAAGCACAGCGCATCATATCAAATCTACCTTTTACAAAGTTGATAACATACGATATTGAATGTAGTTCTCAACATTTAAACGTAATACTTTTACAAAGCAAAACAAATGCTCTCAATCTTCCCCTAAAATTACTTTTTACATACGGATCCAAATTTTAATGAATGTAAAGTACTGCTAAAATGGAATTTGAATTTCACGACTACCACTTACTTTAACAATAACTAAATGTAACGATATCAAACCAGCGAAACTAACAATTTCGTTATTACAAGTACACAGAATATTTACAAATGGAATGCAGACAAATAGGAAATATACTAGCAGCTGTAAGGATATAAAGATTGTTCTAAAAAATAATAATGGAATGCAGACACATAGGAAATATACTAGTAGCAGTAAGGATATAAAGAGTATTTTAAAAAATAATAGCTATATAGGAACAGGGGGCTTCAGGCTCACCTCAAGCTGAATGAATGACTAGGATGTACGAGGACAGTTTCATCTCGTCTGCGCCAGAAACACAGCACCGCCTCCTATACTCCAGGACAATCTCATCTACTCGCACTTTCTCTGTATATCCCACATAAACACAAATAGTTTTATATAGATCTACTTGTATAGTGTCATTTTGGCTTTCTGGGGAACAAAAAGCTTGTGCAGCTGCCTCCAGGGTCCATGGGCTGGCCATATATAGGAGAGACCTTTAAGCTCTACTCTCAGAATCCCAATGACTTCTTCGCTGCTAAACAAAAGAGGTGGTTATGGAATTCAATCATTTATTGTTTTGATTCCATGATTTACTTGACACTAAAGTATGAAAATCTGCAACTTTTTTTTAGTTATGGGGCTCTGCCTGCAACTCTCAGGCATGGCTTCCCTGGCTTGCTGCTGAACTATTCTTAGTAATCCCTTTTAGCTGCGCTGTGAAGTTTTCACCGAATGGCCCTAGCTTGCTGCTAAACTATT
>APFE030729376.1:2562-49078 GCA_000404065.3 Pinus taeda
TAACAATAGAGGGATTCTATGGGGCACAGTAATAACAATATGGGGGCAATAGGGGCACAACAATATTAAGAAGGGGTATAACTACAATAGTGATGGGGTAATCACTAGTATTATAGGGACCCAACACCGCACATCTCAAGCTTGTTGTCATCAAAGTTGAATATTTGCATGGACTAGGTGCCATTAATTCCAGGCATAGAAAAAATGACTCCATCAGCCCTGACACCAGAATTTTGATAATTTGATAGCTTGCTCCAGAGATATAGAATCTCAATAGTCGACCAAGATAAAGTCATTTCCAAGGCCATGATACTCCAATAATGACAATTGCAGGTGGACATTGTTGACACAAGAGAAGGATTTAAAAGTATAATGTGATTGGCCTTATTCTTAATGCCACCATTCAATTTGAACAGGTCACCTCATTGAAAGACAACCTTCCCTTTTTAATGTAGCATGTCAACCATATGGTAAAGAACCTTAAAAAATAAATTGCAATGTTGAAGTTTCTAAGTCTACCAGTTAGAAACCCTCCATGCACTTTATCTGATTTATTCCTACCTACTTGATCCGTTGCTTAACAAGCTATTTACAATGTAAATATTGAAAATAAACACTAGTGCATGCTCAACATATTACAGGTCAACAACTGAAGGAAACATAAACAATCACACCAAATGACACCGTTATTTTTGGACCAATGTCCCCAGAGAAACTCAATGTGGGAATACTGGTGCAACTATCTAAGGGTTTTCTTATTAAGCAATATCAAAGTACAATCTGGGTGCCAAATCTCGCTTACCCAATAGAGAATTTCCTTGGCAGTAATACCTCTCAGTTTGAGACAATATCTCGGCTAAAACCCCAGAAACACCTTCTGGCAGCTCCTCAGCTCCAATCTACCATAGAAACCCCAACTTCTGCCTTTCTGGATTGCGCCAGCCTCTCTCTGCCCAGCGCTGGCCCTGTGTTACCCTGAATGGGTCTACGTCAGCCTCAGGAGACCCTGCATCAGCCTTCTGGTCCTCTGCATCAACAATGCTGGCCTCTCTGAAGCACTGCGTCAGCTCCCGGCTACCTTTGCGTGGCCCTCTGTGAGCCTTGGTTGCTACTATGTCACTCTCTATGGTTCCTGTGCTGCTCTCCTGACACTATCTCTGCCTCTCTGTCTCTCTATACTCAATGCCCCTCAGCTGCAACTCCAATCACTAATTCTATCTCTCTTAGCAAACCCCGCTCTAGAGAATAGAATGGCTGATCACTCTGGTGTACTCTCCAAGTGACCCTTAAGCCCCCTCTTATACTTCTCTCATTGAAATATCAACGGTCGAGATTAAGTCCCTAATTAACGGATAAGATTAGATTTGGCTTGATCCATGTCTTTTGGACCATTCTAACACAATTTTATATTAATCCACATTAATATTTTAATTTCCCTAAGTTTAGACTTAGGGACACCATTAAAAATATTAATTATTTTTATATCTCCTGAACTGTTTTGAATTTGCCCAAACCCTTTATGGGTATTGGAGATATCATGTGCCCCAATCTCTCCACCAAATTTCATGGCTAGAGCACATTCGATGCTACCCCAAATCAACATGCAATACATTTGGGGTCAACAACTCCGAATAAGTTGTCGTAGGCCATGATAACGATCTCATGCTATTCATCTGGTGATATCTATATATATTCAATTCGGCTTGCTAAATGAGCTCATATATATATATATATATATATATATATAGATAGATAGATAGGAGATCACCTCAGAGATCAGATCAGATGCTTTATCACTCTCAAAATTTTAGACTAGCACCACTGAGATTGTTCGCAAGACTTAGATAACTCGCATCACTGAGCTAGGAACTCGCATCACAAAGTTTACTTATCACAGAAGCTTGTATTACTAAGTTTGCATCACAAGAAATTTGCATCACTAAGATTACAGTCCTCCTTTTAGCTCACATTCTTCAGAGATTATGGTGCCTTAGTAATTTTGTATACCATAGAAAGATATGCCTTAGACCTTAAGCAATTCTCCATAGACCTTTAAAATTGGATCACAGAATGTATTGCTTAAGGCTTTAGACCTCAATACTTTGGACTTCTATTAGCTCAGACTTCGGATGGCATGAGAAACAAGGTCAAGGACATACCTTTGGACCTATTGTAGTAGAGGTTTTGTACCTCATCCTTGCTCCTACACGACACAAAATTTTGAATTAAAATTAATCTCAGGTCTTAGGTGAAACAATCCTTGTTTAGGCCGAACCTTTTCGCTCATCTGAGACAAAGTGAGTCCTCTTCTAGGGTTATAGACCAGATGGTACAACTCTTCAAATTCTGAACAAACCACTCTCTAAAATCTTGCACTGATACCCCTTCATATGCTGCCTAGCTCCATTAACGTGCGAGACTATACAACCTTCCAAAGTAGGTTCTAGTAGCTACAAAAGTTTTTGCCCTCCACAAGATACCCTGAAATAGTGATATGTTATAGAGTTTGTGCAATATTATGCTCAGACCTTCACTTACCTTTCAAAACCTGCTCTTCAATTCTCCCTTGGATTTGATACCATGTTAAGATTGACTAGGGCATAACAAGAACCATTTATTCACACAGATCATAGCTTCAAAAAATTATTAGCATTAGATTTCATACAACTTTTGGCATCATTAAGGAGTTAAAAACATAAACCATTACACATGAAAAAGCAGTAAAATATCCATGAGACAATGAGACAAGAGACACATAGATTTAGGCCTGAGGCCAGGGAAAAACCCACAGGGGAAAACCCAAAAATTCTTCCTTATGTGAGAGAGAGAGAGTTCAATTTACATCAGTCCATCAGAAATAACAATAGCAAGATGATAGCCAAATCATTAACCAAGATCATGATCAAATGGCAAGACAAAAACCAAGCCCTTGAAATTTCGGCCCTTCTTGCAACTTCAGTCCTTCCTCCTGTTCCCAACATCGTTGGATTAGAGCTCATGAAAGATAAATCGATGTGACAAAATGATGGAGGAAGTCTCTCTTTATATAGACTTTTGAGGGGGTTGAATGGGTGCCTCTTAGGGCCCAGCTGACCTAATACAATTTGAGGCTGATTTGAAAATTTGGAGGGAAAGTATAAATTCAAATTTACATTTTTAATTTCTTTTTCTCCCTTCAATTTTTATTGATGGAAATGGTGACCATGGCTGCAAATTCAACAAAATCAAATGTTTTCACACAAGTAGATTTTCATATCTCTTCAGATTTATTGGTGTTTATTGTTTGAGGGTTTTAGAGATGGCTTTCGCTGGTTTGAAGGATCAAGTTAGACTTGATGGTGCATCAAACATTGGTACCTGGAAATCCAGGATACATTTGTTGTTGGAAGAGCATGGATTGAAGGAATATCCAATGTCTATTGCTGCCATACTGACAGAGCCAACGCAGTTAGCGACATACTGCAAGGAGGATGCCAAAGCTAGGCATATTATCCAAGATGGGGTCAAAGATCATATTGTACCCAATATTTCAGAATTGGATACATGTAAGAAGATGCAGGGTGCCATCTTGAATCCGCCTTTATCCATCTAAGAAATGTCTATGTGGCGCATCCATGTTTGTTGAAAATGGATCCCGACTTTCAAAAATGGATCCCAACTTCTAGAATTAGATCCCATGTAAAAAAATACTAGATTTCAAATTAATAAAAGTGCAGTTTTTAATTCAATTAAGCGGTCCCTTTGTTTTGCATTTGTTAGCCACTCAATTTCAGATAGCAGCAACTAAAGGGGCAGCAGATAGGATTCGATGTTCTTCAGACAATGACCCCACGACAACAACACAAGGGGCAGCAGACAGGATTTGGTGTTCTCCAGCCAATGACCCCACAACAACAGTGCAAGGGGAAACAGACAGGATTCAACACTCTCTAGGCAATGACCCCACTAAGCACTTAGGTTTGGAATGACAAAACTTATGATATCTAATGGGTTTTTTTTAATCTCCATGTGTCCATCCATCCATTCTTTTTTGGTCCTTTGTCCATGGAATCGTCCATGCTTCTCTTTGTTCAGTGTTGTATAAATTTATAATCAATTAAAATTTAAATCATAGGGCGTTAAAAAAAAAAATACAGGGATAGGGACAGAGCAAGGGTATTATAATGTAACATTTAATTATCATATTTTGTTACTAGTTGTAAGTCTCAGTATAATTTAGAAAATATATGGAAAATCACAGTATTTGAAGCCGAGGGAAAAAATATTTTTCATTACAACCAATATTTCACTTATTCAAACGCGCTCTTATGTATGTTGATCCAAGTTCCAACGATGGTAACATGAGTAGTGCTGCCAAGAAAAGATTCCAAACATATATAATTTAAATAAAAACACTATATTCAACAATAAATTTCACATTAATTATTTAAACACTTATGGTTGTAATGCACATTATTTCTTATAAGTTATATTATATGTTTATATTATAATAAATTATAATTATTTAAAACTATTTCTCAGGAGGCTTATATAGTATATACCTGTATATAACAAGAAATATTAAATAATAAGAATGTTGAATAATGTAAATTATAATTATTTATAATACAATATTATAATATATTCAACATTGGATGTATTCATGGTAGAGCCTCATGGTATTTTAAATTTTTAATTTTATGTAATTTAATTTTTAATTTTTATGTACTTTAATTTTGTTTATTCATAATAGTTTGAATTTTGGATTTTCTCCTATATGCAGTCACACACTATAACCTAAAATCTATGGAAATGGAACCATCTCAGCAGGGTGAAAAGGAAAACATCAAAACGAACCTAAAATCTTCTTTATGGCAGTATTTGGAGATTATTAGAAAAAATCCGAGAGGTGGTTCATATAAATGGAAGTGAAATGAATGCCAAGATATCAAAAACGGCTCATATACTAGAGTGAAGACCCATCTAATTGGAAAAACTAACACATGGGTGCAAGTATGCACTGGGCCAGAAGATGCAAATGACAAATTTGGCCCAAGGTTTGAGTCCTACAAAAATTAAATTCTATGCATCTTTGCAAGATACCACTGATAGGAAGCTTGTTAAGGGAAAACAACCTGTGCAAATCTCTACAACTAGGTCTCCATTGCCATCTAGGCCTCTTGCCACAACTAATAAAAGGCCTACTCTAGGCCCTCTTTGTTAGTTTTTGTAGCATTGAATGTGTTCTAGACTTGAAATTATGTGGAGAGGCTAGAATGCATGAGACCTCCAAAACCCATAAACCGTTTCTGGAAATTCCACTTAGAAATGACTTAATTAGATTATTACTATGTTTTTAAATATTTCCTAAGTCTAAACTTAGGGAATATGACCAATTAATCTGAATTAATTAAGTCAAGGTGTGAATGTTCTAGAAACTCACACGGATCGACTTCAAGTTAATCCTAGCCATCGATTAAGATCTAATTTTGGTCGTTGAAGTCTCAACAGAGGATTATAAGAAGAAGTCGATGGGGCTTGGAGAAGACACTTGAGAAGTTCAATTTCATGAGCAGATCAATTTCCAGAGTATCAACAATTAGTTGCCGGAGAGAGAGCCAGTGAGATTGAAGTAGTGATTAAGGGGTAGGGACAGTGAGTTGGAGGAAACATTTTCTAGATCTAGAGATGCAGTAGCAAGTGAGTTGAATTATCCCAGAGAGGCAGCACTGAGGTACTGCATAGTGCTTCAATTAGGAAAATTGATTTGGTGAGGAAAAAAAATCGTTCTCAGTTCCAAAGGTGGGGAAGGAGTCCTAGAGGGCTGGAGAGACAATTTTCTCAGCTTCCAGAGGCAGAACAACTTCATTAGAATCTAGTTCAGAGCAAGCCATCCAACCAACTATGCAGAGTAGCGCAGAGGCTCACGCAATGCTCCAAGAGGCCAAGTTTTGACAGGAAAAGCCCAGCCAGATATTTCCTGTGGGAGAAGGGTAATCCCCTTCAGTATTTTACTCAGATTTTCTTGCTATTTGGATTTCTAGTTGGGAATCCATAGATTTACTCAAATTTCATTGTTGCATAATAAAATAAACCCTCATTGCTACATTGGTTTTCCCAAGTTGGGTTTTTCCGGGGACAATGGTCAAAAAATAACTGCGTAAATTTATGTGTGTGTGCTTGAATTTATTCCAACGTTTATTTCTTTTGTATTTTTATTTGTGTAGGTTGCAGTGTGAGTTATTCAATATTTTCTGTAGGAAACAATAAATAAATTGTTAATTAAAAAAATAACAATTAGGTGAATAATTTTTAGTAGCTGCAATAGGATTCGAGTTTCTGAATTTTCACATTGTATCAGAGCGCATATGATCACCCGGAGAGCTCAGTGGCGAAGGAAGTGGGAGTTTCGTTGTTCAGTGTGGGAAGTAGATCGAAACCCTAGAGGTAGCACATTCACCTTGGCCAGGAGGCTGAATTTCTTGAGGAGATTCGATTTTTCTGAGTGTGAAGCAGAAAAATTCGATCTCTCTAGATTGAGGAATTCTAGAGGTAGAGGGAGTAGATAGTATTTTTCGTAGAGTATATCTCTAGCTAGATGCAGTAGTTTTGCAATAGTTTGCTAGAGCAGAACTAGTGTTGGGTGGAAGAAGAGCACACATAGAGGGAAAATTTTCCTCAGGGAGGGAGTGCTGAAAAATGTAACTAGGTTCGGTTTTCATAATGACTTGTATAATTGTGATTTTATGTATTTAATATAAATAAGAAAAATAAAAGTATTATTGCAATGCTTGTCTCATGGGTTTCATGAGCAAGGAATTTTATTTTTAGTTATGGCTCCCGTTGTGATCCTTTAGGATTGGTCATAAAGTCAATGTCATGTATGAAGGACCCTTCTTGGGCATGTTAAATTTGTAAATGAGTCAATGAAAGTGTCAAAATTCCCTCCAAGACCAAGCTCAAGCTCCTCCAGCAAGTCGGCCTTAAGATGGAGTATTGAACCTACACCAAATGGCATGTCAACCTATGGGCTAGGAGAAGTCGGCTTATTTGAGGGATAGATCACTATATATAGGGCAGCTTGGCCTCCATTTTAAGCAAGAATTTCTTTCAAGCAATTTGCAATAGAAAGAAGAGCGAAGATCACAAGGAGCAGTCTCATAACTAGTGAAGTGAAAGGAAGGGAAGAGAGAAGTTTTTTGGGTCTGTTATAGGGATGATATCTATGACACGTGGGAAGAAGAGAGGCATCATCTACTGCAGGAAGAACCGAGATACCACAGTCATATTAAGAGGGCAGTTTTGGGAGATGAACAAAGCGATTCTCAAGTTGAGTTGAAGGAGAGAAGTTCTCCATCTAGAGCGAAGAGAATCAAGGTGTTTCACTCTCATATAATTCATTTAGGATTTCTGAATTAGGGTTGAAATTTGCAGGTTTGTTCCTAGGAACCGAAACTCTGAAAGATAGTCGAGAAGAAGGAAGAATCAAGAAGTTTGACTATCATTGACTCAAGGAAGAAGGAGCTCATCAAGGAAGATTTGTGACTTGGTCTTGGAGAGGCAAATAGGTCAAGGGTCCTGGTCTTGGTATTCGTTGATTGAAGTCTCTATAAGAATAATAATTCGTTTGGGTTTTCCTCTCAAGTGGGAGAGGTTTTGGCTCTAGCTGATAGCCTACATTCTGTGTCTCTTTTCTCTTCATTGTTTATTCATTGGTAGTTGTTTGATGAAGAAGAACACTATAACAATCTAAGTAAAGAGAAGATCCTAAATTAAAGAAGTAACAAGCATTCAAAAGTAGTTATCATAAGAAGTGAAATCACCTAATTTCTATGTCCTACATTTCTCAACAAAATCATCCTCTATTTATACTGACTAGAGGGGTGTGAATAAACATGTCCTTTGGGGCTGGGCCGACTTGGCACCTAGAGGGGTTTTTGACCCAAATTACATATTTAAAATTATTTTTCCTTTTTCTTTACAATAGGCTCAAATAGGTCTTTGACTCAACAAAACCTAGAACCATGAAGAACATGCTCATCTAGTAAAATAATAATAATAAAATTATTTTTCTTCTTTTTCTCCTTTTTCTTTTACATAAAATAATGATATAAGTACAAAGGTGATTATGAAGACCAAACCTAGTTACATTTTCTAAGACTTTGGAAATTGACAGGGAGGGAGCTAAACCTAGGTCCCTAAAGAGAAACATGATTAAAATCTACTGCAATGAGATTTTCAAGCCATAAAATATGAACGAAACTTCAGTATTAATCAATAGGAACAAGATGGAAGAAGATGACTTATATGAAAATAGCACATATCATCAAAGAATCACCAATAATCATCAAAGAGAGAGAACCATCCAAGCTAAAGCCTCCAAAGGAAATTCACTATACTAGTGCTCTATAGAACACAAAGAGAATTGATGAATTAGCTTGTATGATTTATCTCCAAGTTTGACAATGAATAATGAAGAGGAATCAACCTCCTACTTATACAAGCTCGGTAGGTCAATTTCCTCTAATTTTGCTTTAAGAAGCCCTAAAATACAAGTAATCCATGATAGAAGTGACTAAGTCCCTAAGCTGGCCTCAAAGATACCTAAAATTTTATTATAACATAAACTTATGCCCTTAAATTTCTCACACCTTTGAGTTAAATTCCCTCCAAGGGAATTTACCTCCAAAAAGAGTGTCTCCGCATCAAAAGTGTAATGGATGGCTCCAATGGATGCATCTCATACCAATAGTGATGCCTCTTCATCAAATGAGTGCCCAATCATCAAGTAGGACTCTCTCAATCATACATCATCCATAAATGTGCTTACATTATCCTCTTAAGCATCGATAAGGAAATGTTATAATGCTAGGGCATGGCATCATCATGGAGAACCATATACCATCCCCTCTAGGGGGGTTCCATGTCATCATCATCATTGTCATCAAACATCCTCAAAAATAGGGCAATATCAATCAAGTAGGTGCAATTCTAGTTTGATAGCATGCTATCAACTCTAGGGCATTGGCTCTCAAGATAGCATCCAAGGTCTTGAACATAAGTGAGAGTGTCATCTATTGTGTCAAGGCATCCCAAGGTAAATTCTCCTCAATAAGTGCCCAACATCATTTATCAAAGTGTATTGAGTCATCATCAAGTAGGGTTGGATGTCCTATTTGAAGTGTTGGCATCATACAATCCCTCAAGGGATAACAATTGCACCTGGGAGAAAATATCTACACATACTCAAGGAATTGGATGCTATTAACATCATGGGTTCAAGAACCCTAAGATTATTAGAGTGATAACCATCGAAGTGAAGCAAGGGAACATGCGTACAACCAATATTTTTCTATTGTCCAATTAAACTTGAAATCCATAGTAGAATTCTCTTTAAACATTAAATGAAAGAAATTGAATACAAACATGGTTAATGTACCTCACAATTGATGACCCACATTCATCTAATGAAAAAGATAGACAAATGAATGCACTGACTAGAGAGTGGACGAGAGGAATTTGAGGTTTCCTCAATCATCATGATAGGGATGCTAGTTGGAAAGTTGCATTAGAGGAGAAAAAATTTCTCCTAGGGTTATCTACACATGTGGGTAGGTAACATGTACTATGTGAAAATTCGGAAACTCGAAATCCTATTCCAGCAACTGGAAATCATTCTCCTAATTCTTAAATTAATTTTTAATAATTTAATTACTGTTTGCTACAACAAATATTGAATCAATCACACTGCAGCCTACACAAATAAACTGCGGAAGAAATAAACACTAGAAGAAATACTAGCACACACAAATAAAATAACACAATTACTTTTGGACAAATTTCCTCGGAAAAACCCAACTCGGGAAAACAGGTGTAGCAATTGGGGGTTTTATTATTAAGTAGCAATACAGTAATCTAGATGCAAAATACTGGCAATCCTACAGAGGAAATACTGGCAAAAATATCTTGAGGGAAATTACCCTCGCTCTAAGCAATCCTGACACTCAACAACTCTCTGAAAATCAAGTTGTCCTCCTTGCTCTGTGCAGCTATTGCGTTACACCAGTGCAGTCTGCTACACATTCTGCTCGGAACAACTAAATATCAAGCCGTCAAGCCTTCTGCTGACTAGGAAACTGGTCCCCCAAGAACTTTGGAAATGCTTTCCGGCCTCTGGAATTGAAATCCTACTTCACCCCACCAAAGTCGAACTTGCTCACTGAAGCTTAACTTAAAGTCGATCCATGTGAGTTTCTAGAACATTCACACCTTAATTTAATTAATTCTGATTAATTAGTCATATTCCCTAAGTTTAGACTTATGAAATATTTAAAATTGACTAATAATCTAATTAAGTCATTTCTAGGTGGAATTTCCAGAAACGATTTCTGGGTTTGGAGGTCTCATATATTCTAGCCTCTCCACAAAATTTCATGGCTAGAACATATCCGATGCTACAAAAACTAACACTCCCTCTTATCTAGGAATGTGTTCTAGTGTTGCTGCCCCTATAGCAACACCCTGTCTCTGCATCACCTCCTATCACACTGCTAATGTTTGGCTGTTGCTGCCCACCAACTACTACACAACTCTGATATGTGCTACATCTGTGCTACTTCTGACCTTGCAAAACTGCTGCCAACACTGCATATGCACTGCAAATCCTACTCCATCTATTGTTGTGGCAACTGCAACGTTTGCAACTGAAAGGCATCCTGAATACTGAATCAACTATGATCAGTATGATACATCTGTCACTCGAGTCTCTGACTGTTGCTACCATTTGGGCTGTCACTGAGGCATCTATGCTATTGTTGACTCTGCGCTGCTCTTCCCAGTATCTGACTGCAACTAGAACTACATTTGTCACTCTGGCATCTGACTGCATCTACTACCACTAATCTATCCTGCTACAAAATACTCTAGGCTCCTATAGCAAGGTACTAATTCAAGAGGTGGACCTCCTCAATGTTGATTTGTGGTAGCATCAGGCGCCTTGAAAATTGGTGGATAGGCTAAGGCACATGAGATCTCCAAGACCCAGAAATCGTTTTGAGAAATTCCATCCCGATGAGGAGTTATTAAAATAATTAATATTTTTAATGGGTTCCTAAGTCTAAACTTAGGAAAATAAAAATATTAATGGGTATTAATAAAGATAAGGATGAGAAGCTTCTAAGAGACGAGGATCAATTCTGTTTTAATCTTAGTTGTTAATTAGAGACTTAATCTCAGTCGTTGATTTGTCAATAGGAAAAGTATAAGAGAAGACTTGAGGGTCATTTGGAGATACACCAGCAGATACTTAGTATCTCAAGGAAAATCGATTCTCAAAGAGAAGGAAATTGATTTTAGATGGAGAGTTGCAGGGTGGAGGAAGAGGGGGGGGATTAGCAGCAATCAAGGAGCTCAAAAGAAGTGACACAGGGACTTTGAGAGACAGCGCAGAGGGAGACGTAGATCAGAGAGATGCAGGGATGATGCAGAGAGGGACCAAAGCTGTGCAGAGCCACATAGAATGACACAAGGTTGACGCAGTAGAGAAAGGAAGCTCTCGAGGGTGTTAGAAAAGTCTCAAAGAAAAAGTCTTAGGCGTTTTCTCCCAGTGTCTATGTAAATTTTTCTATAAAAGCGATTGCTGCTGAAGATTAATGAAACCCTCCTTTGCTGCACTGGTGTTCCCGCATTGGGTTTTTCTGGGGACAGTTGTCCAAAAATAACTGTGTTGATGTGAATGATTCTTGTGCATATATTTATTTATGTATAATGATATGGTATCTGCAGTAGAATTTATTTTAATGTTTACTGAAGGGAGTTCATAAATAACTTATTGGGAATAATAAGTAGGTGAAATAAATCAGTTATTGTAGTAATAGAATTTATGTTTAGAAATTTTCACACTCAAGAATCTTGTCCATCTAGCACATTGGAGTCTCATACTCCTCCTCTTGGATTTGGTGCCCAAATCTCCTTTTGGGCCTAGTCCATGGCTAGGAATCTTCTTTTCTTTGCAACTCACACTAGAAAACTCGCACTTCCTCTGGCGTCTACCTCTCGCAACTGGAAGTCGATCTGCTGCCCAGATCTGCATTATGGCTAACTTGTACGGCCTTCTTTGGCAATCTCATATGGTCATCCTTGCGAAGCTGCAAAATCCGTGAGACTCAAAACTGGAGAAAATAAAATTGAAAATCTCCCTCTTTCCCGTTCTGCTCAACTGCTGCTACTCAGTCATCGTTCAGTTGTTGTTACTTAGACATTACTGCTACTCGTCCATCGCTCAGTTGTTGTTACTCAACCATTGTTGCTACTCTTCTGCTGTTGCTACTTGGTTGTCGCTCAGCTATTGTGACTCGGTCCCTATTGCTACTTGGCAAGGGAATTTGAACTTCTTGAGACTAGAAGTTCCCTGAGAAAAATTTTCCCTCTCAGTGTGTGCTCTTCTTCCTCCCGACACCAGTTCTTCTCTAACAACTGCTGCAAAACTGTAGCTAGAGACCTGCTCTCCAAAAAATACTGGTTGCTCCCTGTGCCTCTGCAAACTCTCGATCTGGAGAGATCGAATTTTTTTGCCCCTCTCTAAGAAAAATTGATTTCTCCTCTGCAAAACTGCGCTTCCTCTTGGGTTTCAAACTGCTGCCTCTCAATGAACAACGAAACTCCTTCTTCGATACTGAGCTTTTTGGTTGCTCATTTGTGCACTGATACCATGTGAAAATTCGGAAACCCGAAATCCTATTACAACAATTGGAAATAATTCTCCTAATTGTTAAATTAATTTTTAACAATTTATTTACTACTTGCTACAACAAATTCTGAATCAATCACACTGCAGCCTACACAAATAAAATGCGGAAGAAATAAATAGTGGAAGAAATACTAGCACACACACATAAAATAACAAAATTATTTTTGGACAAATGTCCCTGGAAAAACCCAACTCGGGAAAACGGTGCAACCGTTGAGGGTTTTATTATTAAGCAGCAGTGAAATTTGAGTACAATAATCTAGATGTCAAATACTGGAAATCCCGCAGAGAAAATACTAGAAAAAATAGCTTCAGGGAAATTACACTCACTCTGAGCAATCTGGCACTCAACACCTCTCTAAAAATCAAGTCGTCCTCCTAGCTCTACGCAGCTACTGCGTCATACCAGCGCGTTCTGCTACACACTCTGCTTGGAACAACTGAAGATCAAGCCGTCGAGCCTTCTGCTGACTGGGAAACTGGTCCTTCGACACTCTGGAAATGCTTTCCAGCTTATGGAACTGAAATCCAGCTTCACCCCAGCAAAATCGAACTTGCTCACCGAAGCTTCTACGCTGCCTTTGCGCTGCTTCCTGGAGAAATCTTTACCTTTCTCTGCAATTGCACTCATTGGTTCTGGATTGTCTCCTCCAACCTCACTGTCCTTGCCCCTCTCTCACTTCTTCGATCTCTGACTCTCTCTCCGGCAACTAACTGCTACTACTCAAGAAATCAATCTGCCAAGAAATCGAACTGCTCAAGTGTCCTCTCCAAATTCCCAACAATTTCTTCTTATAATCCTCTGTTGAGACTTCAACCACCAAGGTTAGATCTTAATCGATGGTTAGGATTTACTTGAATTCTATCCGTGTGAGTTTCTAGAACATTCACACCTTAACTTAATTAATTAGTCATATTGCCTAAGTTTAGACTTAGGAAATATTTAAAAACTGACTAATAATCTAATTAAGTCACTTTTAGGTGGGATTTCCAGAAACTATTTCTGTGGTTTGGAGATCTCATGTATTCTAGCCTCTCCACAAAATTTTGTGCTAGAACACATCTGATGCTACAAAAACTAACATACTACACATACATAAATTGTGTTCAGCTCCTAATTAAAATGAAACTTTAGGAATTAGGCCTAAATGGAGAATTATGATGTTTAAGCATTAATAAGTCAATACTTTGGCACTTTTGAAGATTTTAGGATTTTAATAAAAATATCCCAAACTACATAGCTATGTTTGCACTAAAAAAAGTAGAATTATCAGGATTAAGAGGTTATTATAAAGTAAGGCTTAGTGAATTCTAAGCAAACTAGGCCATGCACCTCCTAGGAGATGGAATGAAGTGAAATGTAAGGGTTTTACTTAGGTAAAAGGTAAATATATGGTGTGACACAAAATACTTGGGAAAAATAATGAAGTGTGATGGAATGGAAGTGTGGAGTGGGTTTTGTTACCCCTCTTTCCAGGAGGGTTACCTATATAAAACTTTTCAACATTTCTTGATACATTCAACATTAGAGAAATTTTGAGGTCTAAAATGGGCCTCCTAAGGAATATTATAAAATAATAGTGGAAATAATAAAATAATATTAGATTACCTCATCAAGTTTTGGAGGGGGAAAAACTACTTTTTCAACTCGTATTTTCAACTTATCTCTTTATGTTTTTTCTCAAATTTCGAGTGAAAGCACTCATTGGATGTCAAATTTAATTTTGCATTGAAGGATTACACCCATGTTGCACACTTTTAATGGGCGCTACTACACAAAAAATGTGAAATACATGAAAAAGCGTGATTTCAACCACGTTTTTTCATGTATTTCACATTTTTTGTGTAGTAGGGTCCATCAAAAGTGTGGAACATCAGTACTCCTTGGATGCAAAATTAAATTATGCATCCAACAAGTGCTCTCGATTGAAATTTGAGTAAAATCGTATGAAGATAAGTTGAAAATATGAGTTAAAAAAGTAGTTATTTATTTATTTATTATCTTTTTACCTTTTTACTCCAAAAATGGTGAATCATCCCCCATGGTTGACATCACCATATTGAATCCTATTGGTTCTTATAAAGTTGATTTTTGTTGTACATTTTTGTTTTGAGGCCCATTTTTTACCTCAAAATATCTCTAATGGGTTATTGATGAAAATGATAATTATTACTACAACTAAGTTTCTACCAATCCAACATTTAGTTGAGATCAAATTTGTTGAAAAATAACTACACTCCAAAGTTTCAACATGATTGATGCATGATGGAAAAGGAGTAAAAGAAATAAAATGGTTTAACACCCAAAGTTGGAGATGATTATGAATAATTTGAGGACAGGCGATGGGAGTGACTGCAAATGCCACCAGCTCAGCTTCAATTGTAACAAGTGTGCAATGATGGCAAAAATCAGCACAAAATCCTCTATACGATTTTATTTTGACTTCCTAAGAAGAAGTTCTTGCTGCCCTGTCATCACCACTACTTCTTGAAGAACCAATGCTAAGGAATAGATCTAAGAATCACTATTAGGATCATAGTCTCTTTGGAATGGACCATAGGCCTAGAGGTAGAGAAAATTATATGGCATATGATGGCCAACAAAAATAGACCCAAGTACTATTCATAATGCTGATCTGATGTCACAGATCAAGCTCACTTTCTCACTTGTCAATGTTGTAATGGTGAAGGAAATTGAAGGGAAAATCCTTGTAGCCATGTTTGAGAATATTCTTAGTGGTTAAACACTTGCCATTTTTTTGCTAATAAGCGTATTGATAAAATCCTTATGATAACTCAAAGTTACAATTGAGAGTTAGTTCCCTATAAAGGCTTGGGAGATATGCTCAATGACCAAGCTTGTGTGCCGATTTGGAAATATGCATAACGACATAGAGAATACACCTTTAGATTGACCATTCTTTTAATAATCAAGTTAGCAAGGCCATTTGAATGTTGAAAAGTGGGGAAACTATGGAACAAATTTCCCCATAGAAACTCTAAGACCCTAAGAAGAGCCCATTATACCCAAAAGAAGAATTTAAAATGGATAAAGAAATATTAATATCAATGTGATGGGCACTTCTCTCATTATTATTATATGGTGTATCGAATTTGTTTGAGCAAGGAAAATATATTAAAATGACATTAATTTTTTTTTAAAGAGAGTCTCTTCCAAGTCGACCTTGTTACCGCTCAAACTAGTAGGGGTCCTAGGAGGGGACCAAGTGTGAGAATTTCTGAATCTACACATCAGAAATCCTACTGCAATCATTGGTTTATCATCTTCTACTTGTTCTTTTTGTTTAACAAGTTATTTAATTACTTAAACAATGATGAAAACACTATTGCAGCCTACACATACATACAAATCCTGAACTGAAATAAATTGAGACAATCACACAAGGGACACCGTTCGTTATTTTTGGACAATTGTCCCCGAAAAAACCCAATTCAGGAAAACCGATGCAGCATATAGAGGGTTTGTATTATTAAACAAATTTAGGAATACAACTAGGGTGCCAAATCCGACTCACCCAACAGAGAATAAACCTGGCAGAAGTACCTCTATCCGGAGACAAATATTTTGACAATTCCAACAACTGGATGATCAAACCCCACATATGATAATTGTTGTTCCCAGTGCTGGCCAGCGATAGCTGCTCCAAGCTCTCCACTGAAACTGTGTCACCTCCTCTAGGAGCTCCATCACCCTCCCAGTGAGCCTCCCTTGCTCAGAAGTCGACATGCTGAACTGATGCTCTCTCTACCCCACAGAAAACCCCAGCGCTACCTCTAACGGAATGTGTCAGCCCCTCTAGCTTTTGCGTCACCCTCTCTAGAGTTACGCTGTCTCTCCTGCTATTGCTCTAGCTCTCTACTATGTATCCTTGGCCTTGGACAAAAGTCCCTCTGTCGAACTGCCCCTCTCACTGCAACTCAGATCACTTAGCTCAACTTTCTCAGCAAACCATGCCCCCAAAAAATCGAACTCTTTGATCTCTTCTTGTATCTCCAACTGACCTTCAAGCCTCCTCTTATACTTTTCCTGTTGATGAATCAACAACCGTGATCTAATCTCTAATCAATGGCTAAGATTAAAACAGGTTTGATCCTTGTCACTTAGAACCTTCTCACCCATATTCTTATTAATACACGTTAATATTTTTATTTTCCTATGTTTAGACTTAGGAACTCATTAAAAATATTAATTGTTTTAATAACTCCTCATCCAGGTGGAATTTCTCCAAACAATTTCTGGGTTTTGGAGATCTCATGTGTTCTAGCCCCTCCAAATTTTGGAGCTAGAGCACAATCGATGCTTACCAAAATCAACACTCCCTCTTAGTGAGGAATGTGCTCTAGCAATACTCCCAACTAGAAGCATCACACTGATCCACTGCATCGGTCCTCTATGCTGCTGACGCTTGGCCTGCTGCCCTTCATCCACTGTAGTGCTACTTCTTGTACTGTTGCCCATGACTCTGCCACTGTCACTACTACATTTGAACTACAACTCCCTCTCAAAATGCTGCATCGTGTTGCCCATAGCACTGCCACTGCTAACTGTTAGACTACAACTTAGTTGCTAAGAAGTAAGCAACTGAAACTTCACCCAAACATTGACATCCTGATCAGTATGGATGCCTCGTGATCTTGAAGCTACCTCTGCTGATAATCTCTGCTCACCCTCTGCTGCTACTTCGCTTCTACAAACTGCTATGTGCCTCTTGCACTGCTACAACGTCCACTACACTGCCTCAGACTTGGCACTCTAGCTTTGCCACTGTCGGTCCATCACACCTTGCTCCAACCGATGCCTGTTATTATGCTATTGCCTTTAAGGGCTCCTGTAGCCGTATGTGATCCAAGAGTTTGGGCACCTCAAGGATCCTGCTCCCACATGTAGTCCTCTCGGCTACAACTCGATGTCACCCCACCTCTTCTCCAGAGGTGCATGAGCACTCATGGCACAATCATCATCCTCGCCTTTCTTGTCCACTTTCGCTAGAGAAACCTTCGATTTAGAAGCTTCCCCCTTGCCCTTCTTCCTGGGGCACTGAGTGGCATAATGTCCCAGTTCCCTACAGTTAAAGCATCTGATCTTGGTGATGTCCTTCTTCTTTCTCTTCTGCTGCACTTGCTATCCTGACGATGCAAGAGCTGCATCCTCCTCCTCCTCCTTCTTGACCTGGGCTCCCTTGTTGCTACTCCTTGTCTTGGTCATCCTCTTGAGCTCTTCTTGTCAAAGAGCTGCCCACATCTCCTCCCAACTGGGGAGATTTGCTCTACCCAAGAAACTTTGGACAAAAGTCTCCCAGTCCTCGGTGACTACATTTAGGGCAGTCCTGACCATGAACTCAGGGTCTGGTGTAGACCCCACGAAAGTCAACTTGTCGGGAATCCCTTGCAACTTGAGAAGGAGGGTATCGATCTCCTCTCCTTTCGGCATCTGGTACTGTCTCAACTGATTTTCCAATAGCATCTTCCATTGGTTAGAAGAGCCCTAATACAAGGTGGTCAGCGCCTCCCACATCTCCCTTGCTATGTTCTTCTTAGCAATGTGTGGTACTACATGATTTTTGACCCCATCTAGGATCATGCACTTGGCCTTAGCCTGAGCCTCCTCGTACTTCTTCAACGGATTAGCGCTGACCGGCTTAGCAACTACCTTCAAGGCATAGTCCTTGATGCGATGTTTATCTAGGATTGCCAGGATCCTGGCCTTTCAGATGACAAAATTGGATGCTCCATCCAATCTGTCATGATCCATCAACCCATTCATTGCCATCTCTGCTCAAAAATAGAACTGGTTCTCTTCTCCCTCTCCTTCTGTCAATCTAGCAAGATTTGGATCTGGATTTCGTTGGCGCAAGAAACCCTCTAAGGAACAAGCTCCTCTAGACTCCCTCTAAGTCCTGATTTCCTTCACAGAAATCCTCTCGCTGACTGTCGAATCACTTCCTCTCCAATCCTTCTTTGCTGTTGCAACTTGGATCTAGATTGCAAATCGAAGTTTCTCTGCTCCTCTAGCCCCTACAACTGACTGATTCGAACCTTTCAGGCTCTACACTAACCCAGAGAGCTAACGCACTCACTGCGTGGGCTCCTCTCTGGCTCTGTGTCACCCTCTGCAGGCTCGAAATGCTGATGCAGGCACTACGTGAGCCTCTACGTCACTTCTCTAGCTTTGCATCACTCCTGCAGCTGCTCCTCTGTTTCTGAAACAACACTGTCACTCGGGACAACTTCTTCTCTGCAGCAAATTCTCTGGATTTCTTGGTTGGTGTCTTCAGTCTCCTATTATCTGTAATGCTCTGATACCATGTGAGAATTTCTAAATCTACACATCATAAATCCTATTGCAATCACTGGTTTATGATCTCCTACTTGTTCTTTTCATTTAACAATTTATTTAATTACTGAAACAACGAAGAAAACACTATTGCTTCCTACACATACATACAGATCATGAACTGAAATAAGCTGAGACAATCACACAAGGGACACCATTATTTTTGGACAATCGTCCTCGAAAAAACCCAATTTGGAAAAACCGGTGCAACATATAGAGGGTTTGTATTATTAAGAAAATTTCTGAATACAACTAGGGTGCCAAATTTGGCTCACCCAATAGAGAATAAACCTTGCAGAAGCACCTCTATTCGGAGAGATATTTTGACAATTCCCACAACTGGATGATCAAACCCCACAGATGGCAACTGCTATTCCTAGTGCTGGGCAACAATCGTTGCTCCAAGCTCTGCACTGAAATTGTTTGACCTCCTCTAGGAGTTGTCTCACCCTCCCAGTGAGCCTCTCATGCTTAGAAGTCCATATGTTGAATTGCTGCTCTCTCTACCCCACAGAAAACCCTAGCACTACCTCTAAGGGACTGCGTCAGCCCCTCTAGATTTTGCATCACCCTCTCTAGAGCTACGCTATCTCTCCTGCTACTGCTCTGCCTATCTTCTATGTATCCTCAGCCTTGGACAGAAGTCCCTCTGCCCAACTGCCCCTTTCACTGCAACTCTGAACACTTATCTCGACTTTCTTAGCAAACCACGCCCCAAAAAAAATTGAACTCTTTGATCTCTTTGTGTATCTCCAACTGACCCTCAAGCCTCCTCTTATATTTTTCCTGTTGATGAATCAACAGCCGTGATCTAATCTCTAATCAATGGCTAATAGTAAAATAGGCTTGATCCTCATCACTTAGAATCTTCTCACCCATATTCTTATTAATACACATTAATTTTTTTATTTTCCTAAGTTTAGACTTAGGAACTCATTAAAAATATTAATTATTTAAATAACTCCTCATCCGGGTGGAATTTCTCCAAACGATTTCTGGGTTCTGGAGATCTCATGTGTTCTAGCCCCTCCACCAAATTTCAGAGCTAGAGCACATCCGAGACTAACCAATATCAACACCAAGCACACAGGGCAACACGTTTTTGTGGTGTCTTATGATCACCCATGCTTAGTATTAGGCCACTAAAAATGAACTAGTAAATAAATTTTAAATAAAATTTCAAATGCAATCTTAATCTAAATGCAACTAATCTATCATGATAATATCATATGATGTTAGTTCTAATGGGGAAAATGACTATGCAATGCATCCTACCCTAACATGCATGTTATATCACCCAAATACTAAGTGTAATCATAGACCCAATGTAACCAACATATCATCCAGTCAATATCAAAGCAACAACCCTTATTCTCACTCGTTCAATAGATCCAAAGGGAGGGGTAGGAATGACAAAATGGAAGGTCACAAGGGCGGGAGGCGGGAAAATGAAGTGAACACGCATGGAGTATCACAGGGAAAGAGGGAGCCAAGGGATGAAATCTTTTCCATAGGATCCTTTCTTCCAACCAAGATATAGAGATATCAACAATTAGGCTCATAAACCTTTGGTGGATAGCAACCTCAGACATATCATCCCCATTATGGTCCTGATCATTAATGTCATGCTTTATGACCACCATAGGGTCATGGTTGGGAGGAAAGGGAAATCAATGACAAGGGTAGACATAGCAAGCAGGTTGCTCATGATGATCATATTCAGAATCTCGAGTGTATGACGGGGGAGGATGGATACAACTAATGGATGGTTCCTCCTCAACATCATACCTAGGAGGGGAAAAGAATCATCAATGATGGTGCTAATGTGAGAAACGACAAGGTGTGGGCTCAGTGGTAATGTAGCTATGCTATAGGAATCCTGGGGAGGGTATGGGGAGACAAAGCCTTCGTCAGTGTCATCATCGGTGTCATAAATGGGGCCCGCCATTTCCAAAAAACCTTCTTCATGTGAGGGAAGTCCAAAATCCTCCCTTTCGATGGTGTAAGTAGGGATATCATTATGAGTAATGTCCTAGAAAAAAGGAGAATCAATTTCAACCTCATTTTCCATGTCAGTATCATAAATAGGGTCACTGTTAAAAGGATTGTTGCCATATCCCATTTTCCCTCACTAATGCCCAAGAAATAAAATTTGTCATCTTCACAAGGAGCTACAATATTCATACCCTCAAGCACCTTCTCTTGAATGAAAGTCCCTGCTACATTGTGTTCATATTCACGGGCTTCAACAAGGATTTCACTAATCCCCTGCGTATTCTCAATCCTTAAGTTTTCATTCTGAAAGTCCTCATCACTACCTTCATTAGATTGATTCCACTCTTCCATATATTTCTCACTTTTATGATGATCCTTCACATTTTAACTTTCTTCAATGTGACCTTGATCATCTAATTGGTTACCTTTTGTAGGGCTTTGCAACTGATTATAATATTTTTCACTGATTATGCCAATCAGAATATTAGAAGCATAGGTTGGCCAACAAAGTCAAAGAGACGACTAGGATCCTTATCATAGGCACACATCATTATGTATATTTTCTTTTGTGTTGACCCATGAAACTTGAGCATGAATTCCTTATCCATGCTCTCCAATAAATCTTCATAAAACTAAGCCTATTTTCCACATTATTTTGTAGTTCTTGAATGTCTTGATCATTGAGTTTTGCAAATGTAGGACCTATGAAAATTCCTAGATCTAACAATCTCTGGAATTCTACTACAACCAACTGAATCTACTTCACCTAGATTGTAAATTACATTACAAACTTATTTCAAGTTTCTTCTTGAAATATTGAAGTGAATTACTAAAGCAGCCTACACCAAATTAAATATGATTCTGAAACATTGAAACTGAGCAAGGAAATACAAACACATAGAACACTATTATTTTTGGACAAATGTCCCCAGAAAAACCCAATGCTGGAAAACCGGTTCAACAACTCTGAGGGTTTTATATTATTAGGCAGTAGTTTCTGAATACAAATCTGGATGCCCTCCTAGAAATCCAGTTATAGAGAAAGAGAATTGGTAGAGAAGAATTGTGAGATTACCTCACTCTACCTAGCAAATCCCGGTAGCTGAATCAACTGTCCCCGGCTACAACGACGCTTCCCCTACGTAGTAACTACGTGGGCCTACGTGGAGATCTCTGAGGTTCTGCATTAGCTCAATTGGGAAATGTCTTGCCTTCTAGAGCAGTTTCCAGTCCTCCCGGCTCAGAAATGTCAAATCCTCTACAAAACTTGGACTTTTGCATGGGCAATTGAGCTGCCTCTGCATGAGCCCTTCTGGCTCAATGTCAAGCTCTGCATGGGCCCTTCAGGCTCAACGTCAACCCCTCTAGTGTCTCTCTGCCTCTCTATGCTGTGTATCCTGGGCTCTAGAGAAGATACTCCAACCCAACTATCCCTGCCCCTCAACTGCAAGAAATCTCCTCAATCCGATTTCCTCCTGAGAACTTACTTCAGAAATTCGATCTCTTGATCTCTAGGTGTATTTTCCAAATGACCCTCAAGCTCTCTTAAATAATGTTCTCATTGACATTCAAAGGCCTAGATTAAAAGTTAATCAATGGCTAAGATCATTTTAGCTTGATGCTCGTCTTCTTCTAGAAGTTACACCCACAATTATATTAATATCCATTAGTATTTTTCATTTCCGAAGTTTAGACTTAGGGTCCCATTAAAAAATATTAATTATTTTAATAAAATTGTCTTTGGGTGGAATTTCCCAAAATGCTTTCTGGGTTCTTTGGAATACATGTACCCTAGCCTCCCTGAAAAATTTGAGGCCTAGAGCACATCCAATGCTACCCCATATCAATAGGACCGAGATTAATCTCTTTTTAACAATCGTCCAATTTTCATGATTTTTCATATTAGGATTAAAATGGAGCTTCTAGGGTGAATTAAAATGCCTTGATATATGCTTTCCTCACCCTACAAGCATTAATTTTGAAGTTCAATAAAGAACCGAGGGTTCGTTCTTCCACTGGATTCACCAATAATGATATGTCAATGTGTCGTATGGGGAACAAAACACACAATTCATGTCCCCGACAATGACGCCAAAATGTTACCGTTGAAACTAGCAGGGGTCATAGGAAGGGATCCTATAGAGAAACTACTAGATCAAGGGAAAAAATGGAGCAATAACCCACTGTCAGCTCAGCTAAGGATCCCTTCTCTTTATGGACTTTCATCGATGGGAGGAGAGTCGGTATAAGGGGAGTCACTAGATGAATGGATCAAATAAGAGGATAACGGGTGATTCCAAAGGCCTATTCACAAGAGAGACTTAATTATATGGCTTTCTTGCTTGAAAAGCAAGGTAATATGTTCTCTAGGAAGGGCTGAGAGGATTCTCGAGGCTAGTTTTTGGGAATATATCTTGTCAATAGGTTTCCTAGACCCGAAAATCCTTATGGAGAATTTGCCTTTACATGATCTTTTGGAATTGGAGTTGTAAAGTTGTGGGACCACATAGGACCAAGTGGACCCAAAATTAAGTCAAGGGTATGGAGTTGATCAACCAAGTAGGGGTTTGACCTAATTAGGGAAGAGAAAAGGATAAAAGGACAAATTTTCTTGTGAGATTTGGATGCAATGATCCTGATGAGGTCACTAACCCAAAATCAACCTAGGGCAAGAAATGGTCTTTTGGCTAGGGCTTTCTATATCTCGATATTCCACGATTGGAATTGCTTGAAATTTGGAGGAGCTCTTGAGCAAACTACAACACAATAATGGACCAATTTTCAAGGGTTTTGGATGTCTACAAATGATTTTGTTTGACACCCTATGATGCCTTCTGGGTTAGGCCTATAATTGGAAGAAACGAAGAAAATAAATGTTATTTTGACCACCAAATGGATACGAGGATCAGTGTCTTATTTCTTGGGCTTAATGGAGTCAAGATACATATATATCATGGAATTTAGTGAGCTAAAAAGCCTTAATTGATCTTTGCTAGCCTCAACAAGAGCAACAACTAGATCAATAGAGATCTCTACTTCAAATTTGTGAAGGAAACAAATTTTTGAGGTTTCTAACGTAGGAGGTGCATCTAGGAATATTTTCCCAAAGGTAAATGCATGCATTTAAGTTCTTATTCAAGGTCCCAGAAGAATTTTGCATTACATTTAACCGATACAAGAATAAAGATAACAACTTACATGCAGTTAACCAGTAACATAACAAGAATAGCATCAAAATTTCGACCTACATGAGAGAGAGAGTATATCCATTTATCAACATCACATTAAAGAAGCTCCGAAGACAATTGAAGAATCCAAACATCATAGTGCATCAAGAAAAGCTCCAAAAATTCATCCAAGAAAAAAGTGCAAAAATATCATAAGAGATACTAATCCAAGTGATGATGATGAAAATGAATCATCTCACTTCTATTTATACAATCGTCTAAAGGATTTGAATGGTCTAATTTGGAATAATAATGCCCCTAAAATAAACTAATGTGCATAATAACAATACTTTTGGTGATAAGCCCACCAAAATAGCTCAATAAAACAAAAATAAGCTTCTCAAGAGGGTAGAATGATCAATATAGTGAGGCACTGGGCCTTTGAAGAGACCTAATGAAGTCCTCGGGGATCCGTGATGTAAAAATGGACTCCAAACATAGTGGAAAAGGGTTTGGCCCCTTGTTTTCCAAGCAAGAACCTGTGGTGTTCCCAAGTGTGGGGGCACAAGGACATCCTCATGGGTTTCTAAGTGGATCGGAAATGCATGTAGACCATCTGTAACGGCTAGGATGATGACATAAATCCTCTTTTTGCAATGGGAGACATCCTCTAGACCCTGGAACGTCTGCCAAGTGTATGGTGCATGTGTAGAGACGACTGTGCATGGTGAACCAGGTGCATCATCCTCATTCAAAAGGTGGAAAACGAGCAATCGACTAGTGGTACTGGAGATCCATGAAATACTCTCTGTTATGATGGAGGCCCATGGCTCTCAATGCTCACCCTACAAGTACCAATGTGGCCCTCTTGAGGGCTAGGACCCCGTATAGGGTGACCATGCCCAATATGGAGACCCACCTACAATTTTGAATAAGATCCAATGCATCCCCTTACCCTCCAATACAACAAATCATTAGAATAATCAATTGAAAGAGCTTACAAGTCATGGAATCAATGGGGCACTTCATGGTGGCATGCCCTTCCATAGTTGGTTTTGGCATATACAGGTGTCTCCAAGCTCAATAAGGGGCTAATCAAGGACCCTATTAGGTGGTTTCAACTTTTAAAGGGGGCGACATGTGCATGGTACATCCCTCAAGTGGTAGGTGGAAAATGATACAGTAATGGAACTAAGTGGGGATCAGGGTATTCATCCAGACCACATGTCATGGTACAAGGGTAGCTATAATAAAGGAAGCCCACACCTGGGTATGTTAGTGTAGGAGGGAGAAAATTGTGGTACATGAGTTACCCCAGCCTTTGTTTTTCCACCCTTCTTCATATGTATTTTGCCTCTGACTATTTTCTCTTCATAACTGCTCAGGGCTTAATGGGTTGGGACAATCATGGTGTTGGGAAAAATACTAAGAAGGGGGGTGAATCAGTGTTTTAAACTTTCACAATAATGATTTTATTTTTCAAACCGTATACGTTATTTTACAGAAACCAACCAGCGTATGTTCGCGCTTATAAAGAATGAAACTAGCGTATAGATAATAAACTTTGATAAAAAACTAATTCATTGTCTTAAATCAGAGTGTAATGCATTTACTAAGTAGTAAACAGATGCAGTAAGAATAAAACAACACACTTATGCAGCACACATGAACACCAAGATTTTTTAGGTGGAAACCCAATGTGGGAAAAAAACCACCGCTGTTGTCGTCTCAGTCTTCAATCCTCTTATTATAAAAAGTGTTTACAAGTTTTGTACTAGTGCAGACATTTTCCAATGCGCAGGAATCTACTTGCTGAAGGCTACAACCTTCACTCGTTTTCCAGCTTCTACTGGAAGGGAGCTCCAACCTTCTAGCTCTTGTACTGGTTGATATGTTTACTAGTACATAGGTGCCGAACTACAGAAGGCTACCACCTTCATTTTTCCTCCAAGGACCACGTTTCATAAATTTTCAGACTGGATAATCCTAGTACACAACAACACAATATGTAGGCCATGTTTCATCAAATTTTCATACTGGACCCATCAGTAGCATTGAAGCTCAAAATCAATCACCACATCAAATACAACTGCATCTACCAACAATTAATCAATCTGAACAGTCAAATCATTGTCACCAGACCATAGAGCAGAAACCAAAACATTGCATCAACAACCAAAACCAGCTGCAATCTCAAAAATCATATGTATACGCCAACTTGCACGTATACGCTACTTTCTGTAACCCAAATTGCGTATACCTCTAAAGGTACTGAATCATAAAACCTCTAAACCAAAATTGTACCAACCAATGACATTCTGAAGATCTACTGTCTTTTTACAGAGTTCTAAATAGATAGCAACAAATATCACCTTTCTTACTCAATCAATCAATCAACCAGATTCAATCTCCTTATACAATCAGTTTTACATTCAGATCTAATGAAGACATCATTGACAAACAACAGTAAAACAACAACATTGATCAGATAGATCAGTCATCTTTGAACAAGCTTTTCTTCTGCGTACGCTATTTGGAAGAGCCGAACCAACGTGTATATGCACCTTCACCAAAGCGAACCTACGTATATATCTGCAAATAATGACTTATGACTTTGCAACTTTTCAAGACTTCAGATATACCCAAATCATAGCATTTAAAGGATAAAACATGCATTAGCATTTAGATCCAGCCCATCCATTATTAGATCATACAATGATAAGCCATTTCAGGTCTCATGATCCTGATCCAACATTTTATCCAAAGGTGCACAAGATATTTTAGATCTATATCATAACCATAGCCCTTACAACATAAAATATACTTCAGATAGAAGTATTCATGAAAAACACTTTCACTTGCACACTTAGCCTTTTGATCTTCTCCTCCTTAGATACTTAGAGCCTTTTTCAATACCTCGAACCAAAACAATACTTAGAACCTGTGGTATTCTTAGATGGGATCAAGTAACCGTTATTCCGCTCAATATTGTAGGCTAATACCATGGTATGGACCCCTGGTATTCTTTAACCTTAATTTCCATCCCATACACGCTTTGCCTTCTGTGAAACTGCATGCATACGTATACGCTTCTTTTATTCTATTTACCCGCGTGTATACGCTACTTGGACTAGGTGAAACAATGTATACAACTTAATACAACTTAAAACATTCTTTTTCTTCAATTGCTTGATTCTGACCTGTAATCCTTTATTCCATCATCTTGCCTTCTATGCCATTACTCTGTTACCTCTGAATAGACCTGTTACAATGTGAGTTGCCCTTTATCAATTCTGAACTGACCTGTATGTGGGTGTCCGTCAAGGACAACACATGTACCATAAAACCAACAATCTTCCCCTTTGGAATTGATGGCAACCATATTGGTGTTGATCACTTTAAGCTGTAGAACCTATTAGATATATCAAGAAACACCAAGATACTCTCACCCTTTGACATCAAGGGCAAAGGGCAGTTAAAGGTATTCCCCCATTAGTACATGCTGAGATGCACTATACTGTCCATGCTCCCCCTGAGAACATGCAGAGTCTGTAGAAATATTTTTCAAAAGAATAACATGACTCATACATACATGACTAAAAATTGCAATTATTACATCATTCTTCCCATGCATAGTGGGGGTACAAATTACATCATATGTCAAAAATAAATCACTAATGACTCATACATACATGACTGAAAATTGCAATTATTACATCATCCTTCCCATGCATAGTGGGGGTACAAATTACATCATATGTCCAAAAGGAATCACCAATGACTCATACATACATGACTGAAAATTGCAATTATTAAATCATCCTTCCGGAATCCCATGCATAGTGGGGGTACAAATTACATCATATGTCCAAAAGGACTCATTCATAATAGACTATGACAGAAAGAGACATATTATTACACCATAGGTCTTTACATGACATTTTCAACAAATGATATTAGTAACTGATATCATGGCTGAATTCAGCAGCCATGATGCCAACAATGCATAATGTTTTGAAGGCTAATGCTCCCCCTGAACCTGTGCTACCTGTGCATAGTCAACAATTCATTCATTAAGGCAACTTCATCAATCAAATAAACATCAATGAGAAAAGCATATTAGTAGACAGTAACCATCAATATCAGACTGAACACCCATGTCAGAAACTGATTTTGAGTCTGACCCACTATTTTTCTATCAGAAAAACACATACGCCACTACAAGCACAAAAACTTGCGTATATACGCGACTTTGCTTCATGAAATCCGCGTATAGGAAACATTCCTCTGAAAACTGGTTTTAATAGTAGGATGAGGCAGAAACAACTCCCAGCTTTTGTCTGAGATATTGAAATGCTTCTTTGGGAAGAGGTTTCATAAATATATCAGCGACCTTCTCTTTGGAGGGAACATACTCCAATTTAACCTTTTGTTCAAGCACTTGTTCTCGTAGAAAGTGGTAATTAATGGGTATGTGCTTGGTCTTGGAGTGCACGACTGGATTTTTCGAAATACTAATAGCACTTGTATTATCATATAGGATGGAGATGGGTGGAGAACATGTGATTTGAATATCTTGTAATGTTTGCATCATCCAAAGTAGCTGTGTGCAGCAAGATACAGGATCCACATATTCTGCTTCAGCTGTAGATAAGGCAATCAAACTTTGTTTCTTGCTGAATCAAGATACCAATCGTGATCCCATATAGAATGCACCTCCACTAGTGCTTTTTCGGCCATCAACAATCTGCATCTGTATATGCATGAAGAGTGAGATCTGTATTGGTAGGATACCATAGACCAAAGTCTTGAGTTCCTTGGAGATATTTGAATATTCTTTTTACTGCCTGAAGATGTGATTCCTTTGGATTGGCTTGGAATCTTCCAACAATTCCTACTGCATGCATGGTATTTGGTCTGGTACCTGTTAGATAAAGTAGACTTCCAATCATAGATCTGTACGTTGGTTGATTCATTGTAGGAGATTCATCGTTAGAATTGAGACCATCTTGTTACCATTGGAGTACATACTAGTTTGGAATCTTCCATTCCGTACTTCTTCAGAATTTGCTTGAGATATTTAGTTTGTGAAAGAAAGATGCCATCTTTTGTTTGTTGCACTTGTAGACCAAGAAAATAAGTTAGTTCTCTAAGTAAAGACATTTCAAATTCTTGCTGCATAACAGAAGCAAAGTTTTGATTCATAGATTCTTCATTACTGCCAAGGATTATATCATCAACATAAACAACAATAATTAGTAGTTTATCATTCTCAATTTTTGTATATGAGTTGCTGTGTTTAGAACCTTTTGTGAAACCTTGTTGTCGAAGATATTTGTCAAGACGATAATACCATACCCTCAGAGCTTGTTTCAATCCATATAAAGCCTTTTTGAGTTTGCATACAAGCTTTGCATCATTTCCCAGAATGAATCCTTTTGGTTGTTCAACGTATACATATTCTTATAAATTTCCATTAAGAAATGCAGATTTTACATCCATTTGATAAACTTTGAATTTTCGAAAACAAGAGCAAGAAACATTCTTATGGCTTCAAGTCTAGCAACAGGTGCAAATGTTTCTTCAAATTCTATACCTTCTTGTTGAGCATACCCTTTACAAACAAGCCTTGCTTTATTCCTAATAACCTCTCCATTTTCATTCAACTTATCTTGAATATCCATTTTCTTCCTATAACATTTTTATCATGAGGTCTAGGAACTAATTCCCAAGTATCATTCTTTTCAATTTGGTCAAGTTCTTCATCCATGGTCTTAACCCAACATTCATCTCTGTTAGCTTCATTAACATTTTGTGGTTCTATGGAGGATAATAATTCTAGATAACTGGAAGATCCTACAAGAGTTCTTCTTGTCTGTACTCCGGACCCTTTCTCCTAGAATTTGAGATTTTGGATGATTCTTTTGAACATACCTGGATGGAGCCTTTTCCCTATCAGATGTATATTCTTCTAATGCTTCATTGGTTTCTTCCTCTATATCATTTCGATTTGATATGGGAAAGCATTCATCGTCTTCATTATTATCATATTCCTTTGCTGATGTCACCTGTTTCAAATTTCTACATGCCTCATCAATTACAACATCAATGCATTCAACAATTTTTCAAAGTCTCTTATAATAACATTTGTATCCTTTACTTTTATATGAATAACCAAGAAAAATTCCTTCGTCTGCTTTGGGTTCAAACTTACCAAGTTTTTCATCCGTCTTTTTGATGAAACATTTGCTTCGAAAAACTATGAATTGTTTTACAGTGGGAGGCTTATCATACCAAAGTTCATATGGAGTTTGATTACTATTTACACGTACATGAGCTTTGTTGAGAATATTTACTGCAGTATGTGTAGCTTCACCCCAGAAGGTGTTAAGAGTGCTAGACTCATCAAGCATAGCTCGAGCCATTTGTTGAACTGTTTTATTCATTCTTTCCACCACACCATTTTGTTGAGGAGTTCTGGCAACAAAGAATTGTCTCTTTATTCCATGTAGTTCACAAAATTCAAAAAATTCATCTGATATGAATTCTCCTCCCCGATCAGATCTGAGACATTTTATTTTTAGATCTAAATCATTTTCAACTAAAGCTTTGAAGACTTTAAAATTTTCAAATGCTTCATATTTATGTTTTAGTAAACCAATCAAGCACATTCTAGAAAAATCATCAATGAATAAAATGTAGTATTCTTCTCCATGAGGTGACTTTTTCCTTGATGGTCCACACAAATCAGTATGAATGAGTTCAAGAGGCTTACTTGTTAATCATTCTTTGACATTGAATTGAAGTCTAGTTTGAATACCAAATTGACATGGTTTGTAGATTGTATTTTTTGGGATGGTGATATCTGGAAGATCACGAACAACCTTGAGCCTGCATGATTTTATTATTTGATAAAAGCTTAGATGCCCTCTGTGCCCTAACCAGTTCTCTTCTGTTTTGCTTAGATAACATTGTTCTTGATCTCCTTTTAGTATATATAGATTTCTTGGAGTTCTTGTACCTTTGATTATGGGCTTTCCTATGTCAAGCTCACGAATCACACATTCTTTTGATCGAAACACAACTTCATTTCCTTGATCACACATTTGACTAACACTCAATAAGTTATGTTTTAAACCATCAACATACATAACATTTCCAGTTTGAACTTTTCTTTTAAATAAACAGAACCTTTACCCTTAATGACAGTTGGTGTGTCATTTCCAAAAGAGACATTCTTTTCCTTTTCTAAAGAATTGTATGAAAGGAGTTTATCTTTATCACCTGTCATGTGTTTAGAGCATCTGCTATCAATGTACCATTGATTTTCTTGTCCTTCTGCAAAAAGAGCTATGCCACATCTTTCTGATTGAAATTCCTTATTTTTCCATACCTTGGAATTTGATGATGTTTTCTCCTTTTGAAATGTCCGTCGAAATTTGCTCTTGCATTCAGACTTTTCATGACCAAAGTTATTGAAAAATGAACATCCAATTTCATATTCAAGAGGAGAAAAGTTATTATAAGAACTCTCCTTGATTCCGGTAACGCTCCTTTGTTTTCTTGCTTCCCTAGTCATGATAGTTTTGTAAGAAACACATTGAGTAGCCTTATGGCCAAAGTTATGACAGGAAAAACATTGTCCATTAAAGAAGAAATTTTTGTGATCATAAAATCTTTTGGTATTGTTCACTTTTTGCTTAGTGCTTCTATTGATGCTCACCCTTGGAGTAGAATGAGCATGATTTACCTGGGGAGTACCTTTAGGCTCTTGCTAATGATTGACACATTGTTGACTGGTTTTTGCTGCATCAAGATAGCTTTTGGTGATGGCTAAAGACTTTTCTGGTTGGGATGTTTCTCCAATGTATCCAAGACCAGTATTTATAAGAGGAGAACGCCGAACCTTGATGATTTCATCTAAGGTTTCTGATCCTTTAGCAAATCTAAGATTCAAATATTTTGTCTTCTCAAGTTCTTTTCTTAGACCCACTACTTCACATTCCAATTTATCATTGTGCTTTTCCCTTTCAGTGAGTTGATGTGTCAAAGTGTCTATGACCATATTCTTTTCTTCCTAACATATTTTAAGTTGAGCGATTTCTTCAAGAAAATCTTCTTCTAAGGCATCCATAAACTCATCATTTTCGTAAGCCATGAGTACTTTAATATCTTTTTCAGATTCACCATCATCACTATTATACAAGCCATCACTATCTTCATGAGTATAATAACTTCTTCTATTAACAAAATGTTTCCTATTACCTTTTGCAGAATCCTTTCCTTTGTCATGGCTATCTTTAAGAGGACATTTGGTAGCATAATGACCAACTCTACCACAATAAAAACATTTGAAGGGAAGTTTACCTTTGAATCTTCTGGTGTGCAGTTGATGTTTCTTCACAAAGTTTACCTCGTCTTCTTCTGATATATATATTGATTCCTTGAGATCATCCTTGTGAGGCTTTGAAAGCGACTTCTCTGATTTTTGATGGACCTCCTTTCCTCATTTCAAAGGAAGTTAAAATTCCATGAAGTTGAACAACAGTGATAGATTATAGATCCTACTTCTCTTCAATGGAAAATACTTTTGACTCAAATTTAGAAGATAGAGATCTTAAAATTTTCTCTACTATAGTATCCTCCTTTATTTCTTCACCCAGATTATTCATACGATTTACAATCTCATCTACTCATAAAAAGTAACTAGCGCTACTTTCATCACTATGCATCTTGAGAGTTTCATATTGAATTCTAAGAGTTTGGAGCTTAGCACGTTTTACCTGGGAGTCTCCTTCATAGCTCTGAACGATTTTGTCCCATATTGCTTTGGCTATGTTGAGCTACATGACTTTGACAAATTCTGATTTTGATAGACTTCCCAATAATGCATTGACGACTTTGGCATTTGTCAGGCCAGGTAGTAAATCCATTAGGCAGAAAAACTGATTCATTTTATTCCATCAGGTATGTTATTGTTATATACAATAGGGTGTAACTGTTCAGTTCATCTCCTGATGACTGTTCACATTCCTAATTTAATTATTTACATAAATTCACCCAGTCATGAGGATTAGGTGTCAATAGCATTGATTTCATAAAATTTCTTTTCTGCTAGATCTGTGGGGACTGCTGCTAGATATTGGTATCCTCCTTCTACAATTGCCCAAACATCAACTCCAAGTGACTGAAGATAGGCTCTGGTTCTTGTCTTCCAATATATTAAGTTATTTCTGTTGAAGATTGGTGGTCTGATAGATCCCATTCCTTCGTGATTGCTCATCTTGAGAGATCTTCCTTCAAGCAATCAAGCTTCTTCTGAAGGACCTGCTTTGATACTAATTGTTGGGAAAAATACTGGGGGGGTGAATCAGTGTTTTAAACTTTCAGAATAATGATTTTGTTTTTCAAACTGTATATGTTATTTTACAGAAAACAACTAGCATATGTCCGCGCCTATAAAGAATGAAACTAGCATATAGATAATAAACTTTGATAAATAACTAATTCATTGTCTTAAATCAGAGTGTGATGCATTTACTAAGCAGTAAACATATGCAGTAAGAACAAATCAACACACATACGCAACACACATGAAGACCAGGATTTTTCAAGTGGAAACCCAATGTGGGAAAAAAACCACCATTGCTGTCGTCTCAGTCTTCAATCTTCTTATTATAAAAAGTGTTTTCAAAGTTTTGTACTAGTGTAGAATCTTTCCAGTACACAGACATCTACTTGCTGAAGTCTACAACCTTCACTCCTTTTCCAATGTCTACTGGAAGGGAGCTCCAACCCCCTATCTCTTGTACTGGCTGATATGTTTAGGCGCCGGCCTACAGAAGGCTACCACCTTCATTCTTCCTCCAGGGACCATGTTTCATAAATTTTCAGACTGGATACCCCTGGTACACAACAACACAATATGTAGGGCACGCTTCATCGAATTTTCATACTGGACCCATCAGTAACATTGAAGCTCAAAATCAATCACCACATCAAATAAAACTGCATCTACCAACAATCAGTCAATTTGAACAGTCAGATCACTATCACCAGACCACAGAGCTAAACCCAGAACACCGCTCAAAAACTAGAACCAACTGCAATCTCAAAAATCATATGTCAGAATGTATACGCTACTTCAATGAAGCCAACTTGCATGTATATGCTACTTTCTGTATCCCAACCTACATATACCTCTAAAGTTACTAAATCATAAAACCTTTGAACCAAAAACTGTACTAGCCAATGACATTTTGAAGATCTACTGTCATATTACAGAGTTCAAAATAGATAGCAGCAAAGATCATCCTTCTTACTCAATCAATCAATCAACCAGATTCACTCTCCTTATACAATCAGTTTTACTTTCAGATCTAATGAAGAAATCATTGACAAACAGTAGTAGAACAACAGCACTGATCAGATAGATCAGTCATCTTTGAACAACAAGCTTTTCTTCTGCATATGCTACTTGGAAGAGCTGAACCAGCGTGTATACGCACCTTCACCAAGGCAAACTTGCGTATAGATATGCAAATAATGACTTATGACTTTGCAACTTTGGAAGACTTTAGATATACCCATATCATAATATTTGAAGGATAAACCAAGCATTAGCATTCAGATCTAGCCCATCCATTATCAGATCATACAATGATAAGTCATTTCAGGTCTTATGATCCTGATCCAACATTGTATCCAAAGGTGCACAAGATATTTCTGATCTATATCATAACCATAGTCCTTACAACATAAATATACTTCAAATAGAAGTATTCATGGAAAACCCTTTCACTTGCACACTTAGTCCTTTGATCTTCTCCTCCTTATATACTTAGAGCATTTTTCAGTACCTTGGACCAAAACAACACTTAGAACCTTTGGTATTCTTAGACGGGATCAAGTAATCATTATTCCACTCAATATTGTGGGCTAATACCATGGTATGGACCCCTGGTATTCTTTAACCTTAATTTCCATCCCATATGCGCTTTGCCTTTTGTGAAATTGCGTGCATACATATACGCTTCTTTTATTCTATTTACCCACGTGTATACGCTACTTGGACTAGGTGAAACAACGTATACAACTTAATACAACTTAAAACATTCTTTTTCTTCAATTACTTGATTCTGATTTGTAATCCTTTGTTCGAACATCCTGTTCTTCTGTGCCATTACTCTGTTACCTTTGAATAGACTTGTTACAATGTGAGTTGCCCTTTATCGATTCTGAACAGACCTGTATGTGGGTTGCCATCAGGGACAACACATGTACCATAAAGCCAACACATGGGTTCCTTAATGATGGAGACTGGCTCATATAGGGCACATAGGGACTAGCGTGATGACCATGGACAAGGGGTAGAGCTCATATTTGGTTATTTCCCACTTGCTAAATTTGTATGTCCGAACAATTTTTTGCATTTTGTGGTACATTTCCTGTTGAGAGTGGCCAAATTATGCTTTTTCTTTTCTTTTTAGCTACATCAACATCTGGACATCGTTCCATGCCCGACCCAACGTGTGGACAAGGGGAGGGGGAGGCTAACCCTATGTGGACCCATTGGACACATGTGGACTCGAATGGGAAAAGATATGAATAGGGCTAAAATGAGTGGAAGATCCATGCAAACAAATACGGGATTTTCCTACTAGCGCCAACCCTAAATCTAGTGGCCAGTAAAGGAGATCCCATGAGACTAGGATACAAGGCTAACCACAGAATCATGCAGTGGAGAAAAAAGTAAAGACCTAGCCCACCCTTTCTGCTGAATTGCCCCACCAATCCATGCTCAAAATTGCCCATGTCAAGTAAGTAAATTACTCAACTACACCAATGAAAAGTTGGCATAACTTTGGAGTCGGGAGGCCCACCTTCAAACATACAATCATAACAAGTGGGCGAGGGACCACATGGATGGCTCAGGTGGCAGAGCTAATGGCACATCAAGCTATCTGGTGGCTGAAAGGGGTTGTTGGTTGCCGGTTGAGGACCATCTAGTAGAAAACATTTCTCCTATATACACTACCCATAGGTGGTGGGTGATAGCCTTCCCTAAAGTAATGGTTACGTTGGCATCAAAAGTCAGTCCACTAATTAATATAAATAAAAACTCATGAAAGCACTTTCAACACAATCAAATGAAAAGGCTCACATCATATATCTTTGAGGTCCGATTTATTATTCTATGGATTGATTTTCTTCTAAGGTTTATTAATTATTTCTATGGATTAAAATGCTCTATGTGACTTGCATAAATGGTTCGGCACAGTGTTTCAATACTTTGCATATACCTTTGGCTTTCACATGTTCCACATATACCTTTGGCTCTCATATGGTCCGCATACACCTTGGCTCTCGCATGATCCGCATTGGCTCTCGCATGGTCTGCATACATGGTTCCTCTGGCCTGCATACATGATTTCTCTAACATGCATCCACAACAATCTCTGCATTGGAAGATTGGCATCTCAACAAATTACTGTAGCATTATATTTTCAATAGTGACATCTCTCTGATTGTGGCATCACATCTACAGTGACTGTGGCATTATATTTATCAGTGTTTTTATTTATGGCATGGATCACTTTCCTGTGGCTTGTTTTTGTGGACTGAACAGTGATACATTGCGGTGGCTCATTGGTTCTTATTCTCTATGGCTTAATTCTTTGCACAAATTCTTGTGGCTCAAAATATATGAACAGAGGCATTGCTATTATATATTATATATATATATATATATATATAAGACATCATTACTGTGGCTCCGCTACAATGGCACCAGTTAGTATAGTTTTGAATAGTGGATCTCTATTCATAGTATCTAGCATGTATCATAATTCGGATTTGTTATCTTTATGGTTTGTATACTTGTGTCCCATATCTCTGTATTATGGAAAGCAACTTTAATATGAGACTATGAACTGTATATCATGGACACTGATCTACATTATATGCGACAATATACAGTGGCAATAGAATAAAGACATTTATCTTTACAACCTTGTTAACAGTGAAACAAGTGATCTCTCACATAGTTGTGACAATGATAGATGTGACAGAAAACATGATATAGTGACCTTTCTTCATTATGATAGTGATCATGCTCCATGATTACAGTGAATTTGTTACCAAGTTATATGATGACAGTGATCTACAATGACCCCATCTTGTTATGAAAGTGGCTTTATTGAATTGACAATGACAGATATGGCAATACCCTTGATGACAATGATTACATGATGGATGACATTATCTCTTGTGTATATGACAATATTGGATGGCAGTATTAGACATTGTTGGATGGTATTATCTCCAGACAGCGTGTGATAGTATGTATGGCCTTGATTGATATGACAGTTAAGTATTACATGACAGTAAAGTGTAACGGTGACTAGGATGAGAGTGCCCCTGATATGACAACAGAACTCTTGGACTTATCTCTTTCAGTTCACAAATGAAGTTGTGAACTGACTTGGGTTGGCCCTAGGATGCCTGATGTGATTATTTCATTCTCATTGTACATTGTATCTCAGCTGAACATTTGATGAATATCTAATAGAAGAAGAATCTGGTTGGGTTTTCCCCCTTGTGCAGTTGTCTTGGTCTCTGACCTAAATCCTGGTGTCTCTATTGTGCATGTTTTAATTCTATTGTTCTGCTGTCTATTGTCCTCTCTACATAATTTTTAATGTTGATAATGATGTTATGGGGTGAATGTAATGAGTAAATGTTGAAAATGTTTAAAATACAATTATCTTCACTAGAGAGCAATCTAGCCCTAAAGATTAACATTGCACACCATAACATAATATATGCAACAATACAAATAACCTTAAAACACACCCTAACTCTAACCATAAAAGAAAATAAGAGAGAAATGAGAATGATGTCTACCTTGAGAAAAATCATAATAAGGATAAAGAAATGAGTCTTATAAACAATATCAGGAAGCAAAATGGATGTTCATTGGAGACAAAAAAGGAATGTTTCTGTAGCAAAAAGATGTCAGAATAGCTGTTCGTCAAAGAGCTAATCAAAAGTGTGAGAAAGGGAAATTGTAGTGATAGCAGGCAAGCTTTCTTAATTTAAGCTTGAGCTTATACCTTGATGGTTGAGACTTTTCCACCTTAGGTGCTAGGTTTTTTTGAAACACTCTCTAAAGTGGACAAATTATTCAAGTGTTTAGTTTGAAAGTCATTCTATTTTTTAAATAAAAAAGGTACCTATGTTTTTCTTATATATTGTTACTTGAATTCTCTCCAAGACACGCATCTGAAATATATCAAGATAGTTTCTCTCTTATTATTTGTTTCTCTCTTTGTCATGCACGATGTGCACATAGCTATTAGGATGTAGCAAGGATGCTTATTGTTTATATCATAGATCACAATGCATATGATTTTGGATATATTAAATGCAATGGATTCCAGAAATGTTTCTTTCAACTGAAATTGCTTCTTGATTTATTTCACCATATTATATATATGAACAAATGAAAGGTTATGGAAAGTCATGTAGTTCTAACTTGTGTCCAATATTTTTCACTTTTAGTGAATAAATGAGGTAATAATTCAAAATGTACACTGTCCTGGGCCAGAATTGTGAACAATCTGATAAATTTCCAATCGCTTTCGGAAACACTTTTTTTCTTGTCTGAAGTTTGTCCTCAAAAGTATTTATTAGGTACTCAAATTAATGAGGCTAGTAGACAATTATACAGCTTCTTTTGGAATTGTCTGTTACTATTCAAGAAAATGCAATTGCTGCTATAAATAGTTCTCTTGTAAATTCAAGGATAATTTTTCACATCCATGAATGTATTCTATCTTGCACATTGAAATGAGCTATAATTAGTAAAATTTGAACCATTTTCTCAATTATTTTCCTCCATTCTAAGTGGAATATGACAGGACTTTTGACTTTTGTTGAGGGAACATTGAAATGGGAGTTTAGACATGCATCCTCAAGGCCAATTTATTTAGTTGGAGAATCTTTGGGTGGATCCTTGGGCTTGGCTCTTGCTGCAAATAACCCTGATATGGATCTTGTCCTAGTTTTGGTGAATCCTGGTATGCCTTCAACTCAATCACTCTTATGATTATCACTAATATATATTGACATAATCGAGATTTAATGCATGCTTTGCTTTCATGGTTGAGACAGCAACTTGTTTCAGCAAATCACCTCTCCGCCCTTGGTTTTCTTTGATGGAAATTCTGAATGAGAAGTTTTACTCAATTATTCCTTTTACACACGAAAGATTATGGGTATGGTCATATAAACCTTTCACAATAAAATTTTACCTTGTAAATAAGTTAATATTAACTTCTTCGATATAATTTAGTATTAAATACTTGCACATTATTTGATCATGCTCCTAGAGAACATCATGCTTTCTAGCAATTGATGCATTATGGTTGATATTATAGTACTTTTTATATGGTATTGGTGTTGTGGTGACACAGTTGTTGTATTCAGTTGTTCCTAGAAGGGGTGTTCCACATGGTCCTGGCTTACCACCTATATTACATGAGGGTTACACATGTGATTTTGATCACATTGGTTTAGATATTTTTCATTGTTCAGATTTTTTGCGGGATGGTATCATGATTCTAGCCTTGCAAAGGTTTGAATGTTGGTAGAATTTTCTTCAGTTGTGCATCATCCTCTTTATGAATCAATTTTGTGATGGTCACCTTGTCATGTTCTAGTCACTTTCACTTTGTGTTGCATGGGTAGTTGATGCCTTGTGAATTTCCTCTAGCATGGTGTAGTTTTATAGTGTTTTCCTAGTATCATTAATGTTCAATAACATTTTATAATTTCAGCTTGGTAATTTGTTTGTTACAACCATATCTTCACTTTTTTCCTGTGTGAAATCCACTTCACCTTTGCAATTTCATCACACTTTATCTTTTTCCCTAGATAATTTGTGTATCACATCACATCTCTACCTTTTATCTAGGTAAAATCTTCATTTCACTTATACTTTCACCACTTTCAATCTACTATGAGGCGGATGGCATCTTCTCCTTATAAACCCCTAAGTTTTACTCCATGTTAGTCCCTCATTTCTCATATTTCCAATTTTTCCAATGTGAACATGGCGAATAGGTTTGGGATATTTTAATTAAATATTAACCTTAGTTGTTTTCTTAATTATTAACTTATTAATGTTTTAATGTTTCAATTCTTTATTGAGACCTATTCCCTAAGTTTCATAGCTGATTTATCACTAGGGGACATAGCTTTATGTCTATCTAGAACATAAAATGAAGCTAGCACTACCCCTTTGGCACACATGTTGAGGAAACTCACTAAAAATAGGAAATTAATTTTTTTCCTAAGATTCTCTGTTCACACATGCTAAATTGTCATTTTAACCATCCTTGTCCTCTAGCACTCATTTTGAGGATCTTGTTGAACCTTGAGTTGACTAAGGGATTATTTGAGCATCCACCTAGGGTTTTGACCATTCATTCACCCATCCACTTCACCAAATTTCCCATTAATCCTACCACTTCAACAAATTGCCCATTTACACATGTTCGTTTTCTAGGCTGCTAGATGGTGTGCCCTTCTATAAGATTCCACTTGTAATTTTCATGAGCTTATGTGAAAACTTCTACGAAATTTCTATTGCAACAACTAGAATTAATTCTTCTAGCTGTAAAGTTAATTATGCAGTTTATTGCTACAGCAACAATAAATTAATCACACTGCAATCTTCACAAATAAAATGTTGCGGAAAATAAAAGCGTTGGAAACTAAGAAATTCTAGCATACACACATAAAATTAACATGGTTATATTTGGAAAAAAGTCCCTGGAAAAATGCAATGTGGGAAAATCGATTTCAGTAGCTAAGGGTTTATATTATTATTTGCAGCAGAAATTCTGAGTACCATAAAATATCGCCAAATTGGCAATTCTACCCAAGAAAAATATTGGCAAAAATATACTGAGGGATTTTACCCTCTCTCTGAGCAATCTTGACACCTGACTGCCTCTGAAAAGCAAGTTGTCCACTTGTTCTATGCAAGCTTTGTGTCGCCGTAGCACAGACCCTCTCACGCTTGGCATAGAGCTGTTGCCAATCTAACTATCTTGCTTGCTACTGACTAGGAAAATGCTTCAGCCTTTGGAATTGAAAACATCCTCCCCTTCAGCCAAATCAAATTGCTCACTTGAGGCTTTATGTTTCCTCTGGGCAGCCCCTCCTAGAGAATAATTTTGGCCTCCTCTTTCCGACTCTCTGGAACTGGAAATCCTCCGAAATACTGCTGTGTTTCCCCTCTGTTAGCTGCTACTCACCCATTGGCTCGATCTCCACTGTTGAATCACTCTCCTACTATTGGGAATTCGAATTTCCTAGGCAATTGAGTATCTGCACTAGTGTGTTCTCTATCTATCCATTGACCTCTTCTTCTAATCTCAAGTTGGGACTCCAACAAACATGATTAAAACTTAATTGATGGTTGAGATCATCTCTAAGTCAATCCGTGTGAGTTTTTAGATGATTCGTGCCTTTCTCAATTAATTCATATTAATTAACTACTTTTACTAAGTTAGACTTAGGAAATTTTTAATTATGGTCAATTAATTTAATTGATCCATCTCTAGGTGGAATTTCCAGAAACGATTTTGGATTTTGGAGAACTCCTGTGTTTTAGCCTCTCCACAAAGTCTCGAGACTAGAACACCATTCGATGCTACAAAAAATAACACTCCCTCTTAGAGAGGAAGTTTTTCTAGTGTTGCACTTCTACAACACCCTGTCCCTACATCCTTCCATACACATTACTGATGTCTGACAACTATAGCTTCCTCCCACTATCCACCAACCACTGCGTTAACTCTGATTCATCTACCACTGACTGTAGATGAACCAAACTACTGCATTTGTGTTGTTGTTAACACTTCTTTGTACAACATGTACTGCTGCCAACTCTACATCTGCACTGCAACTCAACTAACACTCCTTATCACTGTTGTTGCTGCTATTGCAACTACTGCAACTGAGAAGCATCCAAAATAATGAATCAACCATGTCTCTGTGCTGCAACAGTCTCCTGACCATCTGAATTCTACTATCCTCTGCATTGTCCACTGAGAAAACCGCGTTGCTCACTCTGCTACTGAGCCTCCTTCTCTGCTATCAAAATTGCTTTGCGCTTCTCAACATATGACTACAACTAGTTTGCAACTATCACTTTGGAACTGACTGCACCAATTAACACTGATCCTCCTACTACTGAATACTATAGGCCCCTGTAGCAAGGTAATGATCCATGAGGAAGCACCATCTGATGCTCACCTCAATGGACTCTTCCCAAATCTCTGCGCAACCCTGGGACTAAATTTCTAAATCACCCCACCTCACTCCTAGAGGTATAGCTACAAACATGGCGAAATCTTCCTCCAGCCTGGAAGACAACTTGTCTATCCCTGTGGATGTTATCGCCTGATATTTATTCTCCTACTTGTCCTTCTTCCTTTGAGGACACTAAGTACTGTAGTGGCCAAACTCACCACACCTTAAGCACTTGACCTTAGATAGATCCTTTTTATTCTTTTTCTCCCCCCGTGAACCTTGTCCCTGACCGGGACCCTTTGATGCAAGGGCCACATTATCTTCCTCCTTCACACCTTTTGATCCCTTGTTGTTGTTGCCATTGATGGAGGTGTTCACTGTAGGAATTTACAGGGTAAGTTCCTCAGATAGAACACCAAAGGACACCGCTCACAAATAGATCACAGTTCAATACACTAGTATTTTTGACGTGGTTAAAACCCTCAAAGAGGGAAACAGTCCACGGCTTGAGCCAACGCGGCCACTTCAGGTAATTTATTAATAAAAGAATGAAATTTTACGTAAGCTTCTCTCATGAACAATTAACCTACAAATGACCCTCCATGCTCTTTAAATAGAGATCATGGACCAATCGGGTGTTAAGCCACGGATCAAGTGTCGGTAATACCGAGGAGAGAATGAACCGTCGACTCACTACATATCGTGACCGTCGGATTGTAAGTTACAAATGTACATAGTAAAGAACACACTTTACCTAACTCTATACTAGACCAAGTTATACTTAACTATTCCTATGTGTCGGAATATCCTAACATCCCCCCTTAAGAACAACTTGGGATAGGATTGAAGGATTTACAAATATGACACAATAGGAGAAGGAAGGAGGCACTAGAGCCTATCCCCCGTTAGTGACAACTTCCTGAACTCCAAGCATATATCGAAGTTTAGTGAACTTCGCCTCTGTGAGAGCCTTTGTGAAGATGTCTGCAACTTGATCATCTGTTGACAATATTGCACTTCAAGAACATGGTCATGAATGAGCTTTCTGATGAAGTGCATGTGCAGTTCAATGTGTTTGCTGTGCTGATGTTGGACTGGATCTTTGCATAGTTGAATGGTACTTTGATTATCACACCAAAGTGTAGTCGGATGCTGCTGCTGAAAGCCCAACTCTGATAGGATCTGACGAAGCCACAAGGCTTCCTTACTAGCTTCTACGGCACCACGATACTCTGCTTCTGCTGACGAAAGAGAAATGGCACCTGTTTCTTGCAAGCCCATGTAATAGGTCCTGAACCAAGAGTGAACACATAACCTGCAGTAGACTTCCGATCATCAGGGTCACCAACCCAATCGAAATCAGTGAAACCAATAAATAGAGGAGATGCTTCGACACTATAATGAATCCCAAACTAAATTGTCCTCGAACAAAACGAAGTATTCTTTTAGCTGCTTTCCAATGACTTTCACGGGGGTTTTGCAAAAAACGAGCAACAAGGCCAACAGCAAAGGAAAGGTCAGGACGAGTATGGGTTAAATACAAGAGTTTTCCTACAAGTTGACGGTATAAGGTAGCATCAACTTTAGGGGAGGTACAAGTGACTGAAAGTTTGACTCAGACTGAAAGGGAGAAGGAGTTGGCTTATAGTCTTCCATGTGAAAATGGCGTAGAATATCACAGGCATACTTGGATTGGGAAAGGGAAATACCTTCCTTGGCTTGCAAGACTTGAAGACCGAGAAAATAGTGTAAGTGTCCTAAGTCTGTCATTTCAAATTTCTTTTTAATGCTTGACTTCACATGGTTTATAAGGTTGGGATCACTACCAGTGAGGATAAGATCATCAACATAAAGAACAAGGATGATAAGAGAGTTTCGCACTTTCTTGGTGTAGACAGTATTGTCAGAATGACACCTAGAAAAGCTAGATGCTAAAAGAAAGCTATCCATTTTGGCATACCAAGCTTGAGGATCTTGCTTGAGACTATAAAGGGATTTCTTAAACCGACATACAAGACAGGAGTCTGTTTGTATAAAGCCAATGGGTTGTTCCATATAGATTTCTTCATGCAAGTCCCCATGCAAGAAGGCAGATTTAACATCCATCTGATGGACTTCCCATTTTAAAGAGGCAGCAAGGGAAAGAACAAGGCGGATAGAGTTCATTTGGCAACAGGGGAGAAGGTTTCAGTGTAGTCAATGCCTTCAACCTGTGAAAAGCCCTTAGCAACAAGACGAGCTTTATGTTTATCAACTTTCCCATCTGTTCCATACTTGGTTCTGTAAACCCATTTACATCTAACAAGTTTGCGTCCCTTTGGTAGAGGAACAAGATCCCATGTATCATTTGCCAACAATGAATGATATTCTTCATTCATAACTGCTTCCCAATGTGGATGGCCTGAAGCTTCTGCAAAAGTGTCAGGATCATGATTTACTGGAGCTTGAGCCAGTAAAGAAGAGGCTCTTTCAAACTGAGAACGTGTACGTCGCTGATCTGTAGGATCACCGGCAAGATCACCTGCTGCATCCCGAGTAGCACGGACCCATCCTGGAAGTTGAGGATCCTGAGAAGGTGGGGGAGGATTTTCATCCTCACTTTCATCATCTGAAGAAGAAATGTTTTCAAAAGTAGAAGAGATAGGAAGAGGTGGCACATTCGCCGAACTAGGCTCGTAGGCCGATATATTTTCAGCAAACTTTACATCTCTTCTAATGATAACATTTTGGACTTAAGTGGAATAAGTCTATATCCTTTGACATCTTCAGAATATCCAACAAAAATACATTTTTCACTCTTAGGTTCTAAAGCTTTATGTTTCTCATCTGGAATATAGGCCCATGCTTCACTTCCAAAAACACGAAAGTGACTTACATCTGGTTTAATTGAGATCCATGCTTCTTCTGGAGTGATATTCTTTAAAACCTTAGTAGGAGTGCGATTTATTATGTAATTTGCACAGTTAATTGCTTCTGCTCAATAATTAAGACTAAGTCCTTTAGATTGAAGCATACAATTAGCCATTTCCTTTAAGGTGCGATTCTTCCTTTCAACTACACCATTTTGTTGTGGAGTATATGGAACAGTATGTTGTATTTGAATTCCATTCTCAGTGCAAAAGTTGATGAATTTGTTGTTAACTTACTCTTCGCCATTATCAGATATTAGCTTAAGAATTTGATGTCCATATTTGTTTTTCAACAAAGGCCTTAGAGGCCAAGAACATGTTAAATACTTCACTCTTGAGTTTTATGAAGTATACCCAAGTGCGTCTGGAGAAATCATCAATGAAAGTTAAGAAATACTTGTAGCCAGAGAAAATAACAACTGGAAGTGGAACACATAAATTACTATGCACAAGCTGTAAAGGGGCTGAGGCGTGCCAAGAGGCACGCTTTTCAAAACTGTCCCGATGATGTTTTCCGAGTACAAATCCGGAACAAACACCATCTCTGCAAGATACCATTGGAAGACCTGTCACCATATTTTCTTTACATAGATTCTGAAGGGAGCGATAGTTTAAGTGACCAAATCGCTCATGCCCAAGTTTGCTCACTTCATCATTATGAGCAACAAATACCGAGGGAAGTTTTGATGACCCAAAGTTGTGAAACTTATACAACCTTGTAGAATCATCAACAATGCCAGTAGCTAAAATCTGTATAGGATCTCTTAGGTCCTTAATTACTACAACATCGTGAGGTGAAAATTCAATGATTTTACCTTCACCTGGATGAGTTATCTAATATACAGATAAAAGGTTGGAGGATAAGGTTGGAACACATAATACATCATTAAATTGACCATTGTCTATATGAACAGTTCCAGTCCCTACAACACTAAGAGATCTATTATCACCAACTTATATATTTTTGGTGTTACAATCATTTAAAGAAGAAAACATGGCTTTATTTTTGGCCATGTGATAAGAAGCTCCAGAATCAATG
>APFE030729381.1:0-23900 GCA_000404065.3 Pinus taeda
AAATTGGTTAACTCTTGATAATTCACTAGTATTAACCTATGCCAAAATAAGGGGTAACACAGGCCCCAAATTATGGATGTTTTCCTCTTGGGAGTGCATGGGAGTCTCAAAAATTTTTCATGTATATATGGTAATGGCATCCACATCAAGTAAAATCACCACACAATTTTGTCTTTTACAAAGAAAAAGACAAGTCATCTATTTATAACGACATGAAATCAAATTTAGTGATTAAGGGAGATTATTCATGCTAAACTACTACTCAAAGGAGTTTATTCCTTTCCTACCCTACTATAGCACGTGAAAAAAGATGTTGCTACCTGAAATTAGTGAGCGAGTATAGCCACCTTATAACTTCATCAATACAATGTTTTCTACCCTTATTCTTAGTCATCATGCAAAATAATGAAACATCAAAATTCGATTGTTCATAGGCTGAGTTCTCTGTCACGGCTAGGCTGAACAAGAATTTTCATAGCTACAAACTAGCGGCACCTTAAATGTCGAAACACATGTAGGTATTGGCATAAGCTACTACAGGATATTTCCATCCAATATTGCATAAGACTAAAATAAATATTTCCCATTAACTCTAAAAATTGTCCTTTGCTACCATGTGGGAGAAGATAATGTTGGCATGTTCTATCCCTCATGAAATATTTTCTCCACGGGATGATCTAGAGATGTTGTTTTGTGAGGTATGTATTAGGAAATGTGAGTGTAAAACACATATCAACCAATGGGGTATTCGATCCTCCTTTCTTAGGAACACGATTTCTTTTGAAAATTCACATCCACGCCTATATTAATCCATGTTGGTCTGTTAGCTATTGGATTAACCATATAGCATATAGCAAAAACTTTCCAACCTAATGGTTTTTGAGATTGTATTTGTTGTTTTTACAGAGCTAGAATCTTCTTGAAATAATTTTTCATGAATAACATCTTGCCCAAGTAACATCTACATACCAAGGCTAATGCTTATGGTAGATAGTTTTGTCCTTGTTATCAAGAATTTAGAACCAATTTTGTTCCTATTGAAGACATTACTCCAATCTAATTCTATCATGAACACACATATTTCACTAGATAAGATCATGAAAATGGAATCCAATATGTTAATAGTGAATATTTGAAACTTCCAAACTCTCATTTCACTAGGATACTAACATTGTTTCAGCTTGTATGAAAAATAAATTCCTTGAATGCCACAGAATTGGTATCACCTACCTCTTGCAATCATCAAGACAAAAATTCAACATGGAATCAAATCTTATGATATTTTCCTTAGATTTTCAAGATTAAGGTTGAGAAAATACTTAAAGATTAGTGAACTTTCAAATGTTTGTCCCATAGATTCAGAGAAATGCTCAGAAACGCATGCTAGTATCACTCTTAGTGGTTTTATATTAAACACAACTTCTTGGTCTATAGTGTCACCATTTTTATCCTTTATAGATGCAGAGACAAACAACCATTTCAATGTTCCCTTCAATGGTTGTTATGCTTCCAATCGAATTTTAGTTTCAATTCAGCAATGTCTCCTATGCATATGTGGAAGTCACATTGCTTGCAAAAGAAGGTGGACCAAAATGAATTAGTTACAAGCTTGGCATGAACCCTATATTGCTTCCGAGAGGCCAATAGTAATATGGATAGAGTATATCTTAAAGGATTTATATAATCATTATAAAAGTTTATTATTCTAATATATCTTGTTCTACTATATTGAACGTCATAAAATTTTGTATTTAACATTCAAGGCTAATTATTGTTGTTTACATCTGTCTGCCCCTTATTAATAAAATTTTATTGATAATTTGAACTCCAATTTATATGGTTGCATAATCATTGAAAATGGGTACCATAATCCATGCATATTGTGGCAGAGGAATGCCATTGATGTGAAATAGCAACAATAGATGAAAAAATAGCAAGAAATGAATGACTTCATTACAATGTGTCTTTTAGCTGTGAAGAGAAATCATTGACATATTTTTTTAGCAATCATTTCTTTGGTATAATTGTATTGAAAATGGGAGTCCCTTATTGATATAATATAGTGGTTGGAAAATTCCTATAAGCTCCCCTATTACTAAGGATTATATTCTTTAGAAATTGGTAAAATGGGTTTGTGAGATGAACTCTTCAGTTGTTGCCATCGTTGTGAAACCCTGAGGTAAGCATGTTGCCACTGCATGCACTAATTGTTTTCATTCTTCAGGTAACATGTCTTTATAAGTAAAAAATTGCTTCCATATTATGATTGGCAAATACTATGATGGTGCCTTTGTTTAAGGAAAACATGTATATCAAGGTGTTTTTAAAGACATATTGGATTCATTCACCCTCCACTCTATTCCATATGATGGTTTTATGTTCCAATCCACGAGGTTATAATTTATGAGGGGGTCAGTTATCGTAACTCACTAATCAACTTGCATGAATGCTTCAAACAACACCCCAAGATCTAGCACTTTACAATCCTATATTTTACTTTCCTGAACATACAAACTAGGAAAATACAGTCCTTTAAACACACTAGTAACTATTCGATGGCCAGTGTCAAACTCCACATGCAGGTTGCAACCACATGAAACGAGCTTTAGTGAAAAACCTAATTTTAACACAAAGCAGCCTCCAACCTCTGATTACTAGTTCGTTGAACATGTTTGAAACATTTCAAGGTTTTGTTATACTTAACCATGCTTTATATACAGCACATTTGTCATCACATAATGTAGCCAATACAACAAATCCATTCAATGCCAGGCAACATGTCCTCACAATCAACTAGTTTGAAACAATTAACTTGTATTAATATAATTAACTGTAGTACACTTGAGCTTCATAAATTGAGAAAAATAACAAACCTTCACCCTCCTTGAAGCTCTTGACCAAGTTTACATAATTCCTTTGAAGTGAAAGGATATTTATATTATCTTTACACCATTTCTAACTTAATTTTACACAAATTCCTGTTGTTACATTAATCATTGCAAGGGTTCTTGTGGTGTTGATTCAGGTTCAATCGATTGTTACCAAATTTGGCCTTATGAGAAGTTCCTTATTGAACTTTAGACAGAGACACTATATCTTTGTTCCAAATTGCATCTGTTTGAATGGAAGAAGAAAAAAATAAATAACCCATGTGAAAAATCTAGTCTAATTTTGATAGTGGATTTTATTCACAATTGATGTCTGCATCAAACCTATTATTAGTGTAATCGTTAGGTAATGGAATGCACCCTAGGGACAATATTTCCCAATAATTAATAAGAAATAGCACTCTTGCATCGAAAAAAATGTACAATGCAAGCCATCATTCTAGACATACATTTTTCTATGGAAAAGGAAATGATTGCATGGCTATATGAAAAAAATGATGATATTAAACCATACCAAGAGTCATGGTTTTAGAAGAGAGTTAAAGAAATAATTGCAGATTTTTTCCCTATATCCCTATACTTGTCCAACATGCTAAATTATTTAGAGTCCCATGACATCCTCAAGTAACCATCTCATAGCATTGTTGTTAGAGTCTCTCTGATTGGTATTCATCTTATGCATCAAATGCACAAGTTCCCTATGTGCTACAAGTTTCTCCGATCTCCATTTCACTAGATTTTGATTGCAATTTCTCTTCCTGTTGGAGATTGTCATTAGCAAAAAAGTTCCAAAGTTGCTTCACCATCACCATTAAGAAGAGAACATGTGAATATAGTGTTCAATGTCAGAAAACCATGCTTTCACATTTCGTCAAACACTTACTTTCAATACGTAAGCTACAAAAATGGAGCATGAGACATTCTTAGTAGAAACTGCTAGTTCCAATGTGTTTATTTGTGACATTTTATTTTCTTTATTTATATAGGTCATCTAGCAACATAGTGGCCACTATTTCCCCACTGAGGAAAACATGTTCGAGTTTCTTGCTTTTATGGGGAAAATGGCATTAACAATATTGTTGATTTTGAGGTATATATCGTATAAGTCCTTTATATTCTACTTTACTTTATATTCCAATGTTCATCGACTTTCATGTCTTATACTCTGCATTGTACCTTTCTTTCTTATTGCAAAAAATGAACTTAGTATTGATGATAAGAAGTGGATTGAAGAAAGAGGAGAACAATAACACTAGAGAGAAAAAAAATCAAATTAAAGAGGCAGAGAAAAGAATTGATCTAGTGGTACCCATAGAGCCAATACCTTGCATAAGACACACACATAGAGACTGATGATCAAGTCTTTAGAGTTTGTGAATTCACTTGCAATTCCTTGATAACACAATGATAATGTTTTGAAGTGATGAAACCATATTTCATGTGTGAATTGTACTCCAGCCAATATTAAGTTGGAAACTCATATTGTAATACTTGACATTTTAGTATAATATAATTTATGTGGTTGGAATTATTTATAGTTGCACTTGATATTTTTTAGTATTGTAATTCACATATGTGACTTTGCGTTTTAATATTAGATGAAGATGTGCATTATACGACATTTTTTTAAAATTTAGTTCAAAACCATACTAATTAATTTATGTTGATTAATAATGAACACATAAAACCAATCTAAAACAACTAAATTAATAGTTTAGGTTTATTAAATGTTGAACAGAAATAAAATGAATATACGACTAAATTAGTTTCTTATAAGTAAATGAAATGAATATAAACTACTAAAGTAATCATTTATATAATGAATATGAAACTACCAAAAAAGATAAATGACTACTGGAAATGATAAATTTGTGATTAGAAATGACATCAAAATTTTTCATATATACGACTATTAATAGCTAATTTACAATGTCTTATAACACAATCAAAATTTAGTCATATTTCTTTGGTAATTAATTGATTTCAAACGATGACTAAAATCTACATATATATGACTATTAGTAGCTAATTTACAGTTCCTTATAACATGTCCAACATTTTGGTCATATTTCTTTGGTCATTAATTGGTTTTCTTGGATGATCATTTAGTAATATATTTTGTTGTATATTTGGTCATTAATTGTGGAAATTAATAACCAAATAAAAGACTAAATTAATGACCAAATATACTACTAGACAACAAAATTAAGACAACCAATTAATGACTAAGCTAAAAAAGATGAAAGTTTTTTCACGTTATAAGATATTGTAAATTAGCTACTATTGGTCATCGACTGAAAAGCAATCATTTATATGAAAATTTTAGTCATTTTTTTAGTAACGAATTAGCCATTTTGTACTAGTGAACTATGTTTTCCATAAGTGTCTCCTTTCCAAGTTCAAACTGGTGATGACCATGTGTTTGTCCATTTCATTCTTTATTGGTAACCATAGAAGCGTAGAGTATCCAAAATAGTCTTAGTGTAGTAATAATAGTGTTAGGGAAGTCTTTGTTCCATATTTAGAGAGGCAAAATTGGGGGGATATCATCCTATAATAGAATCTCAACAAGCCATACCACTTGAAACAACCCTTTGTCATTTCATATCATACACTCCTGCCTTTTGTTGTATTATATATTATGCCCCCTTCCCTGTGATTTTATATATATTACTTATGACTCTAGGAGATTATGATCTTGGTATTTCCTGATGGAGAACCATAAGAAATATGAAGATGATGTGAGCCTCTCTTGAATCCGGTGGTTTTAAAAAATATATTTTCATTATATTTTAATATATCATGTTTTAAAATAATTATAATATATAGCTTTAGCTATAATATAAACATGAAATGATTGAACTCAATGGTTTTATTTTGGAATAAATTATTATTGTATTTCCATAAAAAATTTAAACTACAAACCTAATTGAATAATTAAAAAAGTGTATTTATAGTGTAATTAATAAAAATAACTTAAATAGATTAAATTAATATAATTTACCAAAATAATTAAATTACAAGTTTAATTTTATTTAATTTATATAATGTTTAAAACATTATGTAAAATATATGCTTCCTTATTTTTAATACATAGGCAGTGAAATTGAACGAACTTTGGTCAAGGATATATTTCAATCCATAAGTCAGAATAAAGAGAAACTTGAACCATTGGAAAGCTAGCAATAAAACAAAACCAAGGAAACACTTAAAAATGGAAAAACTAAGAAAAGTAAAAATCACCCAAAATTAGCAAAAATTAAAACATCCCTAAAGTAATATTCACAAAATTTACATAGAGGGACCTATAAGTTCGGAAACATTATGGCGGGTGGTTGAGGCCTCGACAATTCGTGAGACATGAAGACAAAGCATTTTTCTTTAATTTAGATAATACAGCTACATTTACCAAATATTGAAATAAAATATTTTGAGATATTCTCGGATCTTACAACATTTCCAAACATCCCACATAAGATGAATCAAAGTAGGATAATCTCTTAAGAAAAGAAAGTACTAGAATGGACACAATGAATACAAATGTAGGGAATATTAATTTATTTATTAATCCTCTCTCTACTATTAGATAGAAAATATAACTAAGATATTTTTTAATATTAGCTCACATCTATTGAGAATATAATTACATACTATTTCCAACATTGCTTTGTTTCCCGCAGGCATCCATAGCCCTGAAACATTTGCTTGTACTTTCAAGACATATGTTCTTTCAAATCTCTTATGTGTTACCTTTTTTATTTGCATATTTGAAGAATTTATTTTAGAAATTGGGTGAAAATATTGAGGTGCTATGAGGTTTTGTATTTAAAAGAATAGATATTATACTAGTTAACTTCGACCCCACTAGTATTTTCTTCATCTAGAAAAGTAGAGGATTTAATTGTGGAGGCATATGGGAGGGATTAAGAGAAAATAATGGAGAAAATTAATTCTTTTATAAAGGTGAACCCACAATACTTGAATCATATCTTAATGTTCCCCATAGTTAGTGGTTGATGTTCGAGAAAGTGAAAACACTACAAGGATGACCTTTAGATAAATGAAATTCTATGTAAATGATAAAGTAAATGTTTCCCTTGTAAACCAACTCGTGTTGTGTAGGAAATATACCCCATATATAATATTCTAATATCACAAAAATAAATCAAAAGAAGAACAAGTGAAATCAAATTACTTCAAAGAATGCAAATAAAGAAAGAAAATGAAAACTCGAAAGAAAAGAAAAGCCATGATTAAAAGAAAGTTTCAAACAATACAATATATGAAATTATGTCTCAACAAAAGATTGAATATGAGGAAAGTATGTGTGATTTACTTAACAAGCTATGTTTCGCAAATTTGTAACTAATTGGGTTTTTATTGAAAAATGAATCTTACAACTAATGGGTATTCATGAATAAAATATGAAGTTGTATCAAACATCCTTTGTTTAGCGAATATCTTGTTTTAAATTAAATTTTGAAAAAATAAAGAACAATATACTCAATGAAAATAGGGTAAGGTACAGAGTCTCCCTAATGTAACTTATTTGTAATTTGATCATAAAAAACAACTTTTTTGAATTAGAAGGCATGCAAAGTAAACTAAAGGATTTCTAAATAATTTTTCTAGCAAAATCAAATCTTCAGTTAACCAATGAGGACTTGTAAAAAGAGAGCCTAGATTAGAAAATACCAAATCTAAACTAAAACTAAAATGTTAATGAAAAATATTAGAAGATGAAAATAAACATATGAAATTTACCTTAAAGAATATCATTATGATTTACCTTAAAGATCTTGATTTCCTCTAAATTCCATGCTTTAAAGAAGAAACCTTTCTTTATAATTAAAAATAAAGAGCATGAAAAATATGCATCTTTAACAAATTTCACATATGCCTATGATCATCAGTTTATTGAACCTAAACTAAGGTGGCCATTAGGCCTATGAAAATTACTTACCAAAAAAAAATTGTTTAATGTTTAATATATCAACAATGAATAATAATCAACATAATTTTTTGTTTTTTTGTTTAAATTATGATTGAAAACAATGAAAATCTTGGAAAATTCACTTCACTTTGTGTTGCAGTTGTGGATATCCTTCTTTGAAAATTCTAATTTGAATTATGTTATTCGTATGATGCAAGAGAGAATGATACGTTGTTGATTATGAATCTTTTCATTAGCACTGGTAGAGAGAAGTATTGTGACCAAAGGCTGAGATCATGTCTTAAAATTGTCGTCTAACCTCTTAATTATAGCACCCTCTTTGTCTACTGCAATTATGCTCATTTGTATACCAATGTGCTTGAGTCACCTAACATGCATTAAGTGTCACCTTGGATAAAACCAAAAGGGACTCCATAAAAAGTCTCCAAGATTATTCTTTTCAAGATGATGTGAAGAGCAGAGATAGGTAAGTGTATTGTGGGAAAAAGGGAGGAGTCATGGGATAAAAGAAAAGACACATTGCAATGTGAGTCATCCTGGGAATAAAATATCAGAAGAAATGAGAGGAAAGTCTCATTAAAACTTCTAGGGAGAAATATATAAGATTATCTATAAGGTGAAAGAAACAAATACCAATGAAGATATGTGTTTGGGTGACCCATATTATGAATGACATGCACGATTATTCAATAAGTCTTCGTTGAGTTGTCTTAGGGATAATACCTCAAGGAAAACTAAAGGAGAACTTATCAAAATCCTATGAGAAAATAATTGTAAAATAAAAATAATAGATGGGAAAAGATTTCACTATTTGTTGGGAGAAAGAATTATCTCGAAATTTATGAATGGAGATGTGTGAAAAATATTTGAGATATAATTTTTGAGATGACATGGAAGGTGGGACCCACAAATCACTATCTCAGATTTAACCTTCGTGGAAAATTAAATCATCTCAAAGACAAATATCATGGAAAATGAAACGAGTGCTTAGACAAACATCGGGTGTGACCTCTCGGGATAGGAAAAGCTAACATAAAAATCAACCACAACTAACATGTAAAGAGTTTGTCCCATACTAGCATTTTGTGAACGGGGCATTCTAATCTATGCTTGGGTATAACAATGGATAGGGCATTACTTTTTTCAACTGATATATTTTTTCCAAGAATTTTTGGACCTTCCATTGTTTTATATTTTGCTCCAATTATTCACTTTTCCACATACCCTGTGGCTCAATTAGATGTCTTATTGCTCAACACAATAGATGGGGAATGAGTACTTTGTTTCCGGAATTATTTTCCACAAGTGACACTAAAAATTAATCTTGGACATGTTTAGTGAATCAGTTGATTTTGTTAACATAATTTAAACCATTTCCCACCCAAAAAAATGAAAAGCTTATTAACTGCTTATTTCATATGTACATTATTAAAAGAAGAAAAGAACAACAGTCTAGACTAAAATACTCCTACTTTAATATAATGTAATATGGGAGAATAAAACTAAGTGAAATAATAATTCCAGTGGAACCATTCCATTAGCTTAAGTCTTGAAAGATCATAAAAAATTAGTTGTAGAAATAGAATTATTATTAAACTATTAAAATGAAGCTTCAATTCTCGGATGTGGATGTTTAATAAAGCTAGTACAACGCAACACAATTGGGTTGGCAAGTGGTGCACCCACCTGGCTACCCACACTTCCACCCAGAAGACCACTGTCGACATTTATTATGTTTTAATGCTCTGCGTGGGCCAAGGAAGCCTCACTTTGGTTCTTAAGATGGCTCATTTGGCTCACCTTCCCCGCACTCCACCCCCCTCTCAATCATAACTTTCTCCTTGCTACTACCGAGCTAAGCTCGCGCATGACAATGGGGAGATGATGCAATCTACTGTGTTGCATTGAGATGGTTGAGGGCACCCATTTCTTGCACAGTCTTCTTTGCAACCTTCGAACTGATGCTTCAGCTCTGAATCCTGGTTCTGCATTGCGAATTACCAGTCCTCCTGCTTCCTCCAGCCATTCCATCCCTATCATTACTCCTTCTCGTCCTCGTCTATCCAATTTAAAATAGATAAACATGCCTCGTCTACATGACATGATGAGCTGAAGGATGGGAGGTAGCAGAGGGCATGAAATTTGTCCATCCCTGTCCCTCTCTGATTCAACCCCCTCTGATGCTTCCTCACCCTCGATGACAGCCCATCCCACGGAACGGTATTCTACCACCAGCAGAGGTTGAGGGCAAGCTCAGATGACTGGTTCTTGGTGCACTAAAGATGTTCCTCAGCCTCCTGCTGTCTCTGTCCCTTATATGCAACCCAGTCACTCGACCCAATTCTAGTTTTTTGTACACTCGACCGCCCATGCATAATTGCTACCATTTCTGTAGCATTCAGAGAGGTGCCTCAAAGCTCTGAAGTCCCAGAGAGCCACATCCAGGAGAAGACAAACATTGGCAAAAGGGAAGCCCCTGGGAGTAGTTCAGGGGTGTAAAAAAGATTGGAAGATGCTTCGAAATGTACAAGCACTGCTCAAGGAGGTGATAATCCAAGCCGTTCCAGGACTATAGAAGAAACACCGAGAGATCATCACGGCGAGGATGATGATATGGAGGAGTACAGGTGTATGATAATGGAAGAACCTTCTCCCACCAATGACACCTAGCAGGCCCACATTTCCTTTTCTTCTAGGTTTAGTGTACCTGGATCCCCACCTCAGCGGTCTATTTTGTTGCTTCTTTTATGAAAATGTTGTTAATTTTAATGTCAACTCGAAAAACTATTCCACTCTGGCTTTACAGGTTGTTACCCCTGTGTGGGTAGCAAAAACTTCTAGTTTTGGATTGGTTTCCCTGATGAGGGCAGTCACTTTCAGTTATAGGTTGTTAAATAGTGCATAATCTGAGAATTACTCTGCAGAGGCCGGTGCCTCCTTGTATCATTTTGTTACATTAATAGAATTAATTACATTTCAAAAAAAAAAAAGGAAACTTCAACCTATTATATACTTTTATTTTTAATGTATAGATGAAAAGAAACTTCTTATGTATATGAAACCTTGCTCAAAATGATTTTCCCAACCACTTTTAAATTATGCCATGAAAATCATTATGTAATTGTTGAAATGAAAACATATTTGGGATAGCACTCTTCTAAGCAATGTCACAACTTTATGCATATAGAGACAGGTCAATAGTATTTACAAAAGGAAAAGTATCATAAATATTCTTAATAATTGAAATTTCCAAACAATTCTCAAATGGATCATGAAAGTAAGTACGTAAATTTATTAAACAACTAGGAATATTTTCAAATAAATGAGAAACTTTGTCAAATTGTGATGCTACACTTTCAAGCACAAAATATTTTGGAAAATTAAATTATGAAGATAAAATATGTTGATATGTTATAAGCATTAATTAAAATTCAAAATAGTGAAGTTCTTCTTGCCCATGATCTAGGCGTTGAAATTCATTTTGGTGTGCTTCCACTAACAACTCGATGGGTGTTCAATGTTTGATGGCCCAATATGGTAGCACAGGACATCCAAAAATTGAAAAATAATAGTATACAAATATGCAAATAGCCATAACAAATGAAAAATAAAAAATAAATTTAAATCATTATTTACATTAGAATTGGAAGTAATATTACGAGGCAATTGGGATTCATTTCAAGGAATTTCCTTCTCACGAGTGTCAACCAAGATAATGCAATTGGGATTAATATTGAAATCTACCTGTGGAAGTGAAAGACTTTCGGGACTATGACTAACAATCGGAACTTGAACAATATAATAATAATTAATTGGAATGAATTTCTCTTCTTCAAAATTGTAGTCACTATTGCATTTTGGGGATTCAAGATGAGAATCTTTCATAGAAATATTATTATAATAATATTTATCATCTTGAAAAATAGATTACTTTATATATTGAGATCATGATAATTTAATGATGAGTGAGATAACTTAATATTCTCAATTCAAAATTGTTATCATAAATGACTTGACAATTTTCAGTAGCACTATCCTCCTTTTCATAAGTAAATTAGAACAAGAAGATTAATTAAAGAGACTTTGATGAAAATTCAGAGCACTATTGAAAAGGAAATCATTAAATGACTCTTTTTCCTTTTCGAAACTAATCAATGATTCATTATTTGTTTAATTTATTGTAGCCCCTCTATTTCCTAAAGTACCATTTATGGAAAGATGGATTACCAAGTGATTGGAAAATGAATTACTATCAATAAAAAGATGGGGATAGAGGGAAAAATACTTGTTTGAATATATGAATCTAAAAATATATTTTCTTTTTCTCTGCAACCCTAGAAGCTTCATGTTTTTGAAATACCCAAACTCTAAGGTGGAAACCTGCATTTCCTAACAATTTTAGTAGGATTGATAGATAGCAAACCATTAGATAGAACGTGATGAAAAAAGTAGATGGCAGGGGAGAGATCCCCTCCTATCAGGACGTTGCAGCAAGAGAATCAAGTCAGAAAATAAAAATCTAGTCAAATGCACAAGAAATAGCTAATCCGACAAATGGTCCCATCCTCAGATCCCAATGGCAGGCTAGAAGTAAGGGGCAATGTCTGCCATGTGCAACAAAGAAATCCAGATTTGTAATCCAAATGAAAAAACTCGAAAGATACTACAGCTTCATGAAGGAACATGCGATGATCTGTAAGTTCATAGGTGTGTGGCCAATGGAGAATGAATTGATCAAGTGGATACAACAGAAGTGGCAACCCAAAGTCCATATCAAACTCAAGTTAGGAGCTAGAGGATTCTTCACAGTAATCTTCTCAAACCTACAAGATAAGGAAAGAGTATTTGAAAATGGACCCCATTTTTATTATAATGCAGGCCTGTTCATGCGATACTAGGAAGAATGTTACAATCCCGATAAATAAAAAATCATGGCAGCCCTAGTCTGGGTATGGCTCTTTGGACCCCCAATGGACTTCTTGGACCTAGAAATATTGGAGGGAATTGGGAACACAATAGGAAAATTTGTTAAAATAGATGAAACCACAAAAAGAGGCTGTTATACTTCATGTGATAGAATCTACATGTATATGAATATAGAATAACCTATCCTTGAATCAGTCGAGCTAGAATACCATGAAGACATCTGGCAACAGACCCTGGACTATGAGCATATCTCATTCAGATGTCGAAGGTGCCATGAATATGGTGACTTATTCAAAGAATTCCCATTGAACCGGGAGGGCCTAAAGCTAAAATAAAAACAATCGAAATCTCGACAGGAAGGAAATGAGGGTTTCCAAGAGGTTAAGAACAAGAGAAGGACACCCAAGGGACCCCAAAGCCTAGAAAAAGACAACCAATCTCATTCAAGCAGTAAAAACAGATACAAGCTACTACAAGAGGAAGAAGAAACAAAAAATGAAACCCAACTCATGGATTACCAGGAAAAAGAAAAAGAAATTAGTTTATGTCACGCAAAAGCAAAATCAAAGAGGAATGCGCAAATAGATCTCACAGATAAGGATGAACAAGAAGTGATGGAAACCACTACAATGGAAATCGACCCAAGCAAGGGGGATGACCTAAGCATGGAAGAGGAAGTTCTAAAGAAATTTTTAAATGAATGGAGGCACCTAGACGAAATATTTATCCTAGAGGACCAAAAGAAATTGTACAAGGATACCTTCCAATAATATAAGGCCAACCAAGGACATAGACAAGTAGAGATCGTAGAGAACCTGGGTATGCACCAGGAAAACCCCCAGGAATTTCAAAACAGAGAAAAAGGAGAAAAGAAAAGAGGAAGGAGAAATTTACAGGAATCGATATAGATAATGGGAGAGATGTTGATAAACATGGGCAGGATGGTACTCCTATTAGTGGTCTACCAACAACTTAACAAAGTTACACAATGATAGTAATATCTTGGAACATAAGAGGCCTATATAGTCGGGGAAAATAAATATATTTAATGGATCGATTGAAAAAAGTAAATCCTCAAATAATCCTTCTCCACAAAACCAAGCTAACAGGAGAAAAAGTAGAAGAGATTCTAAGGAATGTGAAACCAAGGTATGAGGTAGTAACAATGGATGTGAAGGGAAGTGCAGGAGGCATAACAATAATCTAGAACCTAGCTGAGGTAAAAGCAGATTATTGGATAGGGATGCATCTTATCCTCATAGGTCAGTTTTGAAACATAAGGACAAAAGAATGGTTCATTCTCTCAGCAGTCTATGAACAACATATTCCAATAGAAAAGGAAAATTTTATAAAAAACATAAGGACCCTAAACCAAATGCATGATGAAAACCTTTGGTTGATCCCAGGGGAGTTTAATATGATAACATGTTTGGAGGAGAAAAAAGGACAGATTAGAATGGAGGAAATCGAAATGGAACACTTTAGCGACATCTAAGAAGAGATACATTTGTTTGATATCCCAAAAATCAATGGAATGTACATGTGGAACAATAGAAGAGGAGGAAACAAGCAAATAACTTCTCATCTAAATAGATTCTTGGAAACTGAAAACTTGATCAGCATAGATGTATACTATGAGGCATCCATCCTACCCTGCATGGGTTCAAATCATTAGCCAATTAGACTGGAAGTGGATATGAAACAAGGGCAAACCACGAGACCCTTTAGGTTTGAAGCATTTTGGTTAAGAGATCCAACTTTCCTTGGAAAACTGAAGGAATGGTGGAAAGAAAGCGTGAAATAAGGAAGAAACCTAATTCATACATTCCAACTCCGTGTTAAATAACTCAAAGACAAAATAAAAAAATGGAACAAGGAAGAGTTTGTTAATATCCAATAGGAACAGGAACTGCTACACAAAAATATGAGGAAGGTGCAACAATAGATAATAAGTGATGGAAGAACTAAAACCCTAGTGGAGGAAAAAGGACAACTACTAAATAGATTAGAGGAAAGGAGGCAACTTGAAGAGATCCAGTTGAAACAAAAATCAAGAATTCAATGGTTGAGCGAGGGGGAAAGGAACACTAGATTTTTTCATAAAGCAGTGATTCAACATCGTCAGCATAATAGGATTGTCTCCTTAGTGGACCAAGAAGGAAATCACCTTACTCAAAAGGAATACATGGAGAGCATGTTGGTCCAACTCTTCCAAATTTTATTGAGAAAACCGAACATAGACAAGGAAGAGAATATAAACTGAATAACTCGGAATATTCCCTAATTAGTGAGTAGGGATCAGAATCTGGCCCTACTAAGGGAAATCACTATGTCTAAGGTGGAAGAAGTTATCAAAGGCCTAGCAAAGAATAAAGCTCCAGGCCCACATGGGTTTAGAGCAGAGTCTTTTCAGGCAACTTGGCTGATCATAGGAGAAGATATCATGGTGGTAGTGGAGGAGTCACGACGCAATAAAATAATGCATCCGGCCTTGAAATCCACCTTCCTAGCTCTTATAGTGAAAACAAACCACTCAGATCAAGGATTCAGACCAATAGCTCTCTACAATGTAATATATGAAATTATCACCACAATCATGGTAAACCACCTCAAACCTATCCTACCTATTTTAATCTCTCAAGAGTATACCAGCTTTGTCAAAGGGAGGAATATTGTGGATGGAATAGTTATAGTTCAAGAGGTGATCCATTCCCTGAAATGTCAAAAAGCTAAAGGCATGATGATATAACTAGATCTATCAAAAGCCTATGATCGCCTGAGCTAGAATTACCTACAAGAATCTGAAAAGTGTTTAACTTTGATCCTAGATGGATAAATTTGATCTATTCGAGGATCTCAACCCTAGTGTTCTTAATCCTTCTCAATGGATTCCTGACGGAGGCTTTTAAGCGCAAAAAGAAGGATAAGGTAAGGCAACCCAATGTCCCTATTCTTGTTTATATTGGTTATTGAAGGACTAGGAATATATGTAAAAAAAAGTGCAAGGCGATGAATTTACAGGTCTTTGAATCGGGGGTAATGATTTTTCCATAACACAACAATAGTTTTTCAATGACACAATGATGTTTGGCCAAGTGATCCTTAAGGAATCCAGAGCACTCATAGAAATCTTGAACGATTTCATGAGTGCCTCCGGGATAGAGATTAATAAATATAAGTTGGACATCTTCTTTTTCAATACAGCAACCCCATCCCAATCTTTTCTAACAAGAATCATGGGGTTCCACATAGGTAATATCCCCTTGAAATACTTATGGATCCTGTTAAGTCTTCACCCAATTAGAGTGGTGAATTGGAAGACTCTCCTCATGAAAATCCAAGGGAGACTATAGAACTAGAGCTTTAGAACTCTGAACATGGAAAGTCAAGTAATATTGTTGAAAGCGGTGCTCCAGTCAATTCAGATATACCAATTATCTAGTCAAGCTATCCCTAAAACAATGTGGCAAGGGATGATTGACATATTTAAAAAATTCTTGTGGTAGGGGCGAAACACAGATAAAAATGGGCACTTCTATCCTGAAATTAGCTTAGCAAACCAATAAAAGCAGGATGATTGGGCCTCAGAGACCCCTATATTCTAAACCATGTCATGGGGGCCAAGTTATGGTGGAGATGGATTCAGGGAGGAATAGACCTATGGAAAGAAATATGGGGGAGAAAATATGGAATGCCACGATCAACAGAAGGAAGGCTAAGAGTCCAAGAAAACATAAAGGGGTCGACCATATAGAATCTGACATAAAAAAATAGAGAACTAGTAAGAACTCATAATCTCTAGAAAATAATGGGAGGAAACAAAACCAGATTCTAGAACGAGGCATGGCAGCAGAGAGAGAAATTACATAGTAGGCTAGACCTGGTGGAAATATGCCAATTCACTAATAACCCTGCAAATCAGATAGTGAAAAATTATTGGGGATCAGACACAGGGGAACATTGGAGAGAATGGGAGCGGAAAGAAGACTGGATGGATGCTCCAGAAACTCTTTAATGGGAAACCTACAAGAAGGATGTGGAGTCCCAGAAAATAGCGATAATAGAAGGACCATATATAATAACACGGGGATATGTAATAAAAGGGATGTTCACCATACAAGAAGGATACCACCTGCAAGCAATACACCATCAACATTAAGGGCCAACCATATGGGATCAAATCTGGAAAGACAAACTATGGCCAAAAATAACTTTATTTCTGTGGATAGTATGAAATGGCATAGCTCTCACCTGGGACCAACTACAGATAAGGGGGATCCAAGGGCCATCATCTTGTTGCACATGCGAAGAAAAATCAAAATCAATGTAACATCTACTAAATGCCTACAGTTACAGTGAGGTGCTATGGCAATATCATGACTAGCTATTCAACCTTAGCGACAGGGATCAAACAAGAACGGAATAAAAAATGGAAAAATGGAGAAGGGAGCCTTACCAAAACCACATTCTGAACAGATATTTATATATATCCCTTGTATTCCTACTTTGGGTGATGTGGAAGGAAATAAATAGAAGAATTTTCAAAGGGAAAAAGAGAACAACATTAGAATTATGGGGAACGATAGTCTAGAATATGAGAGAAACAATCTTGCCAGAGAACTGGTACCTAGAGGATTGGGAAACCAACCCTCAGGAAGGGCATATAATGGAAACATTAAGCCTAAAACCCACCATGCTCAATAACAACTCATGGAAACAAAAACCTGCATTTCCCCAAACATCTTCATGTTCCCCCAAGAAGACTTCATCAAAATTAATTTCAATGGAGTAGCAAAAGGGAACTTGGTAGAGGGGCTATTCAATTTCTCATGGTAAGCACCGAGGAACATCATGTTGTTACTATCCTTGAAATCTCTAAGGGGAGAGTGGGGAACTTGGGTGTAGATGGGGGTCATCACAGTCTTTAGGGCACAGAGTGGCTGAAAATGCTTTCTCCTGAGAAGTCTCTTCTGGATTGAGGGAAGTATGTGGCGAATTATGAAAGGATCAAGGCCAATTCTCAGACCAAGTATCCAAACAAGAACATAACGAATTGTATCAATTATAAGACCAACTCATAAAGCACAAAATATTATGAGTTCACTACGGTAAATTTGATGACGGTCTATAATGCTTTATTTCTAGCTTCTGTTATAGGTATATTAAAAACCAAAGTGTAGAGGACTCTAATGACTTGGCACTTGAACCACGATAGTGAGCACAAAGCCATGGTCCAAGATAGCCTCTTGTATAGGAAAGTAAAAAGTAGAAAGAAGAATTGGATGGTGAAGGAAGGCAACCAACTGGGAAGGAAAGGAAACAAAAGACTAGGAAAGACGAAAAAAAAGATGAAAGGCCTCGAACCGACTAAAAGTAAAGGACCGAGAAAAACAATCAGGAAATCAGGCAAGGAGAGTATGCACAACCTTATCAATGCATACTATGTAGGAAAACTGATAGAGGTGAAAGTTGTTATCTCTGAATGGGAAAGAGAAGTAAACACGAGCATTGAAAATCAAGAGATCCAGGCAGAGGAATGGGAAACAATCACTAAATATCCAGGTAATACCAAATGTCACCAAACGTTTTTTCACCAAACCATCCAGCAGTATTGGGTCATGAAAAACATCTTGGACCATGCTATGACAACCTATAAGGAAAGAGAAGAACCAGAGGAGGATAGACCAGCAGAGGCAAGTATGAAGGACCTACATAGGGAGATACAATCTGTCCAAATGCAGTTGTACCACAACAACCTTAGTTTGAATAGGATCGAACAAAGTCTCCATAATATCATGAGAAGTGAAGTTCCAGGTTCAAGTGTGAAAGCCCCAACCCTAGTTGATTCTTCAGATGAATTAAGCAGACCAGCCATTATATTTTTGTCTATATGATGGTTAACATTTACTTTTTTAGCAAGAATTATAAAGATGATAAAGTTTCCAATGTAGCATGTATGGTAAGAAAAATGCTTTTCAAATTTTGGACAACGTTTGATGAAGACATCTGGCCAACGGACTTGGTTTCCTATGGACAGGTTGAGGCCACCTGCAGTCTTGTTGAAATAAAACTTATTTTGATAAATATTAATAGAAAAATGGATCTAACAAGCTTACACAAATTAATATATATATATACACATATATATATATAATATATACAGAATGCTTGATATTCCTTATTTTCTTTAATGCAAGTTTCAGATTCTTCGTCATGTATTTTGTTGACCACATTTTCTTGATTACAAATGTTTGTTTAGGCCAAACTTTGTGGTTGAGCATTAATTTCAGCATTAGAAAACTCAAAAATGGATAATTGTTGATTTTCTCCTACTAAGTCCCTATAATACTAGTGTATCCCCCTTATTGTTATTGTTAGTGTAGCCCCCTAATGTTATCGTTGTGCCCCATTTTTTATTATTTTTCCCTTACATTATTATTTTTATGTAGGCTCTGATTATATTATGACCCCTTAAACTCCTATATATACCAAGGAGGTCCTATTATTTGTATCATCCAAGAATTTTCCATTTATGTGATGTGTACCCCCTCGAAGAGGCTAATTCTCAAGTCATTGATCAATCTTTTCTTCTGTTTTGTGATTTGGTTGCATAACATTTGGTATCATAACTTTCTAGTTTCTTACTAGGACTCCAAGAAAATCCATATTTCTTCAGTAATGTTCTAGGCATAAAAATAACCAATCGCCTACATCAAAACTAATAAAACATTGAGGACAACACTTTTCTGAAGGAGAGGGGCATGTTAGGTTCCCTAAAATACTAGTATGGCCGCCTTATTTTTATTGTTAGTGTAGTCCCCTAATGTTATTCTTGTGCCCATGTAGCCCCATCTTGCTATTGTTGCGCCCTTACATTATTATTGTTATGTAGGATCTGATTATATTGTGACCCATTAGACTCCTATATATACAAAGGAGGTGTTATCATTTATACCATCCAATAATTGTTCATTTGTGTGATGTGTAAGAGGTTTCCCCCTTGAAGAGGCTAATTTTCAAGTCATTGATCTAACATTTCTTGCGTTTTCTGATTTGGTTACATAACATCTTGTTTGTTATAAACAACATATTTATTTCGAAGTAATATACTTGATTCACTGACGCTATCATGATATAAAGAATCTCAAGATCAAAGTTAATTCAGTTGGATGTGTTATGTCTTCTTGAGATGGTTCATTAGCAATTTCTGCAGTTTTTTCTTTATCGGAATCAACCATACTATTAATAACAAGTGGCTCTTGAACATTGATAAATGTGGTAAGAAAAATAATATCTTTAGGCTCATTGCTATCATTTGAAATACAAGGAATGGAAAGTAGACATTTAAACCATTCCATCAACTCAATTTATGAATTTCTATATTTAGGTTAAAAAATTAGACAAATAAATTTGAATCGGATTGTAAAATCTTCTGTAGACTCATTTTCAAATTTACGCAAGTTTTCATGTTTGATGCATACATGTCCATAATCATAGTCTTCACATGTGTGAAGGAACATTGTTAAAGCATCATCCCAACTATTAATAGAGGCAACTGGTAATGATTCACACTATCTTTTAGTTTTTCCTGTGAAAATTAGAGTAAATATTTTGCATAGAACACCTTCATCAATATCATAGAAAGAAGAATTTGTGAAATTTTGAATAAATTGCAAAACTTGATGATATGTTGAAGAATTACTCTTACCAGCAAACTTTACCTTCGAAAAGAGTCTTATAATTTTCATTGGAGTAGTGGAAAATGCATGTCCAGAGATGCAACTCCAAATTGGAAGTTTCGAAGGAGCCATTGCAAATAAATGAAAACTTTAAAATACAAAACTCCAAAAGGACAACTTATCATTGACCCTCCTTCTAGTTCTAAAAAGGTTGATGGCCAAAAATGACCATAATCAACATTGGAGAGATCACCCGGTGAAGACCCTAATTAGGCCTTTATACGTTTGGGATGGCGATTCTAACTATTTCAAATGGGTCAAGTTTCCTCTCACTCTCCTTGTTGACTATAATTTTAATTACCATCAACAAGAAGAGAAAATTAGGTTTACCCTCCAATAATGCACTTGCAAGAAAGTAGTCCTTAAGCTAACATAAGGACGCAGTCAAACCACCAATCATTAGGGGAATTTTGAGGTGTAAAATGGGCCTCCTAAGAAAAATGTACAACCAAAACAAACTTTATAAGAACTAATAGGATTCAATATGATGATGCCAACCATGGGGGGTGATTCACCATTTTTGGAGTAAAAAAGTAAAAATATTAAAAAATAATAAAATAATAAAATTATTTTTTCAACTCGTATTTTAAACTTATCTCCCTAAGGTTTTACTCAAATTTCAAGAGGGATTAATCAATGGATGTACATTTTGATTCATAATCCAAGGAATACCCATGTTGCATCCTTTCGATGGGCCCTATTACACGAAACATGAGAAATACATGAAAAAATGTGATTGCAATCACGTTTTTTCATGTATTTCTCATTTTTCATGTAGTAGGGTCCATCACAAGTATACAACATGGGTACTCCTTGGATCAGGAATCAAGTTTTGTATCCAATGAGTGCTTCTGCTTAAAATTTGAGTAAACCCATAAGGAGATAAGTTGAAAATACGAGTTGAAAAACTAGTTTTTCCTTTTTCTCCTCTAAACTGTGATGATGTAATGTAATATTATTTTATTATTTCCAATATTATTTTATAATTTCCTTAGGAAGCCCATTTTAGACCAAAAAATTCCCCTAATGAAAATAGGTCCTATGTAAGGAAACTCTTAGAAATGAAAAGAATTAATCTAAATGCACGCCTACCTGTTACGGCAAAAAACCAAAAAACAACTCTAAGTTGGCACATAGGAAATAGTTCCTAAATACCAAGTGTGAAGATTAAATAACATGTGTTTTCTCAATCAATATCAGCCTTCTGAAATAGTTCTAACAATTGATATTATTAATTTAAGACATGCTTTGTTTAGAGATTAAAATGCTAAAATATTAGCCAATCAAATATGAAATTAATTAAAAAAAATTAATGATTGTTAAATTGATTTACGATGATAAATTAATGAGTAAATAGTTACATAGAATTTCATTTAAATGCAAGAGAAATAGAAATATCAATGGATGATCAAAGAAATAGACATTCACATGTTCAATAATAGTGCTAAAACATAGAATCATTGCACACACATGTCATAAAAGAATAAGATTATATTAACAAATAATAGTACTTGACAATACAATCATAAATATGGATCACATGCTTTGTCTTTACAATGAACTTCTCCAACATTACTCCCAAGACATTCAAGTATGCCAATAGAGAATGGAGCTACTAGTACATGATCTTCCTCTATTGAACAAAGATCTAATCTTAAAAGGAAAAACCCTAGAATCAGATTTGATTATTCCTTCTAAATCTACTAGAAAACTAATCTTCATACAAGTGAAAGAAGTACACTACTTGCAGTAAAAAGGAACCCATGTTTCATTCTGCAAACTGTTATTTATAATATACAAATGAATCTCCCAAGAAAAAGGAGTTTGTCTCTAGGCAGTTTGAATTTGGAACTATGAAAATCTATTTTCCATCATTGTTGCTCCAATCCCATCTCTCAAAATCCCTTGGGCCTAATATCTTGAAACAAACTCTTCCAAAACAAAATTACAATTATAGAATGTATTACGTCCAAGGAATGGGGTATGGCTCTAATACCAGGGGGTGATCGATAAACATAGACTAATAACGAGTAGGCAATAGAATAAAGCTTTGGTGCATTCAAACTTACTTATGATTAAATTCGAAGATTTCTTAAATAGTAGATCTGAGGTAGGTTACTTCTCCTCAGCTGAACATGCGCATGCAACTACGACCTCTCTCTGCGGGTCTTCACACGCCTTCGCCTTACAGTTCCAAGCTCTTTTCGATTGCAAAAACTGTCCTCAGATAGGCGGCCCAATAGGCTTTGATATTAATAAAAACAAGAAGAATACATAAAGCTCATTACCATAGGAGATCTCAGAGTTCTCTGTCAAGCGATGATCTTGAACTTCTGCAGACCCTTTCTTATATAGACTTCCTAACTTTTACTATTCAAAAATAAAATGACAAAGTAGAAATAATTGAGGGTTCTATCGACATATTTTCCACCGATGGTGTCTACTCAACCTTTCTGGTACAAAGATTCTATCCTATCTATCTACCATGGTCCTTTCGGACTCCTATCTGAATCATAGTCGCTTGTAGGATCAAATTCTTCTGAAGAGTCATGTGCTGGTCTAGACATGTCGAGAATCTTTCGGTAGTGTTGTTCTATCATTTGAGTGTATTCTTTGTCCCAATCTATATCTGCTAGGTCCTAGGCATCTATTAGTGTGTCCTTTAAAGTATATTCTTTTGTTTTTTCTTTTCCTTTGGCATATTCATCTAAAATTATTGTCCTTCGAGATGCTACTTGTGATGATTCTCCCTTTTCCGTATTTGTCTTTATGTGGTGGAGACCCTATTGTTGAGCTGTGTACATAGCCTCTTGTTTCTCCCACTTGTTTAGAAAAGGCAAAGAGCTGATGTCGATGTCTAAAAAATAATCTTTAAACAAATTTCTGACTGTGGGTGACCTTTGTACTACCAATTCGATGCCATCTAAGAGTTTCCACTTAAAAATTTGAAACATATTAGTGGAGCTCTCAATTGCATGTTGAACCCATGCTCTGCAATTATTACTCATAAAATCTTTATGCTGCCAGCCTAACTCGAAAATCATTGATGTACAAGTTCTTGTTGAAATCACGAAACTTATTATATGGATGACATTGTTATTCCAATTACGTGAGATAACACTGATAGTTACCAAAGCCTTTTAATTAATTACAAATTTTAATACTTTGGGTTTTCCCTGTAAATGTTATGAAACGAACTCAAGAAAAGTTAGAAAAGATAGATCAACGCCTTAGAATTTAGCCTCTTCGAGGGGGAAACCTCCTTTAAATTACATAAATGAACAATTCTTAGATGATATAAATGACAAAACCTCCTTTTTATATATAGGAGTCTAAGGAGTCACAATATAACCCAGCCGACCTAATAATAATAATATAAAGCCACAAAAATAA